>CM065134.1:13670000-13920000 GCA_033026305.1 Cirrhinus molitorella
CTGAAACAAAATATCCATCTTAGAGATGCTGGATGTATATTTTCTGCTGTGTTGACTCCTGACGCTCTAATGGTGTACATTTAGCTTATTGTAAACTAAACGCTGCCATTAATCATGTTGATTAAAACATCTGCTGGACATAGCTGGGTTCAAATCAATTCAGTGCAATTTATATTCAGTCAATAGGTTAATTTAACTTCTGTTATCTTATTAAGCCTGGTGCTCACTGTGCAATTTTGGCTATGAAACTGATTTTTGGTAAACATAAAAGATTTGTATCATTATAAGACTAATGGCCAAGTAGTCAATGTGTCAGATGCAATTTTAGGCTGCAGTTGTAAATTGTGACACTGCCGTTCAAAAGTTTGGGGTCAGCAAGACTTGTGATGTTTTTTAAAGAAGTATCTTATGCTCATCAAAGCTGCATTTACTTAATCAAACATACAGAAAAAAAAAAAAACACAAAATGTTATTACAAAATAAAACTTACATATTGCATATTCTGCAAGGTGTATGTAAATTTTGACTTCAACTATATATATATATATATATATATATATATATATAGCCTCTTATGGTTTATTTGATTAAGAATACAGTAAAAACAGTAATATTGTAAATTATTACACTTTAAAATAACTCTGATTCTTCTGATATGTTGATTTTATTTTCAAAAAACATTTCTTATGATTATTAATAATGTATGTGGGATTTTTGATGTATTGTTTGATCAATAAAAAGTAAGATCAGTAAGATTTTTTATGTTTTTTATGTTTAAGTCTCTTATGCTTGTCAAAGCTGTTTATTTGGTCAAAAATACAGATAAAATAATAATATTGTGATTATTATGATGTAAAATATATATTTTTTATTTTAATATACATTAAAATCTAATTTATTCCTGGGATCTAAGCTAAAATTTCAATATCATTACTCCAGTCTTCATGTTCATATGATCCTTAAGAAATCATTATAATATGCTGATTTACCATCAGTACTGAAAACCTGCTGCTTAATTGTTGTGCTGCTTAATACTTTTTTGGAACCTGTGATACTTTTTTCAAGATTCTTTGATGAGTAAAAAGTTAAAAATAAAACAGCATTTATTTAAAAAATAAATATTTTCTAATGCTACCGTTTAAAAGTTTGGGGTCAGTAAAACATTTGAATACTTTCATTCAGCAAGGATGTATTAAATTTATAAAAAAATTGATAGCAATGACTAGAAAAGATTTATTTATTTATTTATTTTTTAAATGCTGTTCTTTTTAACTTTTTATTAATCAAAGAATCCTAAAAAAGTATCATTGGTTCTAAATGTGAATATATATATGGCAACAAAGATAATTCTGATAATAAATCAGCATATTAGAATGATTTCTGAAGGATCATGTGAAACTTAAGTTAGGATAAATTATATTTTAAAGCATATTCAAATAGAAACCATTAGTATTTTACCAAAATAAGAGGGATCATACAAAATGCATGTTATTTAGTAAGATATTTCACATAAAAAATGTTTACATATAGTCCACAAATGACCCTGTTCAAAAGTTTACATACACTTGAATCTTAACACTGTGTTGTTACCTGAATGAGCCACAGCTGTCTTTTTTGTTTAGTGATAGTTGTTCATGAGTCCCTTGTTTGTTCTGAACAATTAAACTGCCTGCTGTTCTTCAGAAAAGTTCTTTAAGTCCTATAAATTCTTCTGTTTTTCAGCATTTTTGTGTATTTGAACCCTTTCCAACAATGACTGTATGATTTTGAGATCCATCTTTTCACACTGAGGACAGCTGAGGGACTCATATGCAACTTTTACAGAAGGTTCAAACACTCACTGATGCTTCAGAAGGACGATGCATTAAGAGCCGGGGGTGAAAACTTTTGAACAGAATGAAGTTGTGTACATTTTTCTTATTTTGCGTAAATATTGTATTTTGTTCATTTAGTACTGCCCTTCAGAAACTACAGATGATACTTACATGTTTCCCAGAAGACAAAATAAGTTACATTTACACTGATCTTCAAATTCTAAAAGTTTTCACCCCTCGGCTCTTAATGCATTGTGTTTCCTTCTGGATCATCAGTGAGCGTTTGAACCTTCTGTAATAGTTGCATATGAGTCTCTCAGCTGTCCTCAGTGTGCAAAGATGGATCTCAAAATCATAGTCATTGTTGGTTCAACATATACAGTCATACAGTCAAAGGGTTCAAATACACAAAAATGCTGAAAAACCAAAGAATTTATAGGACCTGAAGGATTTTTCTGAAGTATGTAAACTTTTGACTTCAACTCTGTGTGTGTGTATATATATATATATATATATATAATACTTAATTTAAGTATCATAAGAGTTGAAGTTAAGTTCCCCTTTTTTGCCTCGACAGACCTAGACATTTTCTTTTCTTTTAGGTAAAACATAAACATTAGTTCAAGGGTTTGCTTGGGTGTATGTGGTGTCATTTCGCATGTTAATGAGTATGTCAGAGTGTGACACGATTGATCTAGCAGTCAACGCTGTCAATCGTCACCAAAGTTGTGTATCGTTCAGTAGCATAAATGGCAGCTGACATTGCACAGTCTGCCTTGGCTTCTACCCAACATCTCACTGAGATCATATCATACAATCTGACTAGCAACCACCATAAAGAAAAAAGAAGAAAATTTTGCAGTGTACGAGATTCCCTGCTATATTTGTATGCAGACTCTAGATGTGTTGCATTTCAATCAATACAAGTCCTGCTAACTCTACATAAACCTCTATTCATTGTTGTTTCTTAAACAAGGAACTCTTTCTCACCCAGAGGCATGCCAATGCCATAGCCCTTGGTGTCCAGCAGGCCTCCGATCTGGGTGAGGTTGCAGTTGCGCTGGCGGTAGTACTCATTCATGGTGCTCTCCAGCAGGTAGGCATAATTGGAGTTGAGCACTCGGGCAATGCCCTCCTCTGTGCTCTTCACGAACACGCCAGGCTGCTTGGAGTACATGAAGTTCCACATGCGCTGGTACGTCTGATAGCGAGAGTTCTAACCAGAAAACAGAAGATATTAGAATCGTTATGTTTGCTCCTCAACTTTCCTCTGGAGTCCTGACAGCCAATCACTAGAGCTTTGAGGAGGCGAGACTGATTGTGTTAACCAAGGACTTGGCGGTTGATAAGCTGACAGTTTGACATGTTGATGTGACAACTGAATATGTGAAACAGTCTGTGCTCGCTGAGGGGCGGGTCGAGAACCATCCCTCAGACACATCAAAGAGTTTGAATTAGTCTGGGCGGCCCTCTGGAGAGGGCAAGATAGGGAAGGGCATTGATATTAAGACAGCAAACAGATAAATCCCAAAGTAGGGAAGAGCGCTAGCGACATGGTCAATAAACCTGCCGACAAGCCATTGATTTGTGGGTGGAGTTTCTTTCCAATTTGTCCTCAGAGAGCTCACCTGGAAGAAGGTCATGGTGGACCCGCCGTGCATGGTGCCATATTCGATGGCCGTTTGGTCGGCCAGATCGTCAACCGATTCGATGGGCACCTCCATCCTCTGCACAGTGAGAAAGGCCGCCAGGTTGGCTGTGTAGGAAGAGATGATGATCAAGGTGAAGGCCCACCTGGAACGACAAACCAGTTTTAGACATGAGGAACGCAAAGCTCTGACCCAACATCAAAAGAGCCCTGCGTTACTGTGAGCTCCGCATCCGAATGAGAAGTTGAAAGGCTCCTCTGAATACTGTACGCCCGTTCAGAATACTCAAAAATAGCTCGCTTTTATTCTCCACTGACCTCGGTGTGCTGCAGTCGGTGAAGTCTCGAAAAATGACAGTACAATAACGCAGCAGAAAAACAGAGGCCAAGTGAGAGTAGCACTTTTATCTGCTATATTCAACACCAGACAATGAGATCAGGGTGTAGACGAATGTGATACTCTGTTGAAAAGAACATCTTCAGCTTACTGGTTAATGCTGGTTTGGTGCTGGTCGCGCTGATAAACCAGTTTAGGCATGCAAAATCTAAATTATCAGTGAGGTCTTGCTGGTTAAGCTAGTTAACCCTAAAATTAAAGACATAACAAAATGAATGCATAAAGAAGGGAGAAATGGAAGTTAATTGCGACTATCTCACAATTATTTTTTTTTCTCAGAATTGTGAGACATAAACTTGCAATTGCAAGTTAGAAAGTCAGTATTTTGTGGTATAAACCTGGGCCTGTATTCTTAAAGCTTCTAAGAATCCCCTCAGAATGCTCCTAATTTAGCCTAAAAAAAAACTATAAGAGCCTTAGCTTAAAAGCGGTACAGGACCAATCTAAGAGCAACTCTGAGTGAGGAAAAGACAAAAACTTTTATCTTAGTGAGGAGGCGGGGCTAACCCCATTGCTAGCTATGACACAGCCTTTTGAAGAATGTGATTGGTTGGTTGTCCAAACAGAAAATAAAAGAGCACTTTTAAGTGTAGGGTCTATTATAAGCCTTCACTTTGAAATTATAGGCCTTTTTTTCCTGTTTTAACACACACACACACACACACACGCACACACACTATATATATATATATATATATATATATATATATATATATATATATATTCTTTATTTTTTAGTTACCATGCTGTTAATGTCTTAATGTATTTAAAACAAAATTAACAAGGTAATTGTTTGTGTGATCACTTTGCTTTTTGTGACATACCTAAATCATCACTGCTGCATAGTTGCCAAATATGTTAATGTAGTTAATTTGTTGATTACTTCCATTTCTGGCACTAAGACATTTCTGTGCTATGTCAGAGATGTTAGCATGTCTTTAATAAGATCAGTCACAAACACGATCTAATGTGTAGCAGCATCTTATTAACTCACTGTCATTCATTGCATACAACATATTTATTCTCCCTCTTCATATTTTGTCCATTTTCTCCACTGCTAATGAAACTCTTAAGCCTCTTAAAAGTCCTCATCCATACTCCTAACAATTTTGGACCTTAAGACCTCTAATTTTAAGAGGAAACACCCACATTTCTAAGAATTTTCTTTAAATTTAGTCACTAGGAGCAACTTTTTGCACTAAGAATTTTCATGCAATTTAGAGACCTGCGCAGGACGGATTTTTCAGTCCCACTCCCGCAGCAATATATGTTATTTCGTCCCGGTCACAATGAAATTTACATGAAATGCTTCCATAATATCTCATAAATTCCACAAAATGCCAGCATAATCCCTCCCAATAAAATATTTATTTAGGCTAAGAATTAACATTTACAAACCACTCCTATTCTTAGAAAAGCAAGCATGGGTTGCTGCGTGCATGCATGACAGAATGCGAGCAAACAGCGCTGCCTTAACTGTCACCCGTCCCCTCAGTGGGATGCCCAAATTTACTTCATCGTTTTACAAATAAACCCTAATCTAGTCATGATCAAACTATATATACCTTTGTCAAAAAAAAAAAAAAAGGCCTTTTTCTTTATCACACTTTAAAAATCATAAGAAATTATATATCAGTTAAAAACTTAAAATCTCAAAATTCATTCTTTAAAATCAGACATTGCATTACCATTGAAAATGTACATCAAAATCATATTACAAAAAGTTTTCATTCATGCATTTTCACATCTATGCTCAAAAATAGGAGTGACAGTTAAAGGGTTAAAGCTGACATCTCAGTTCATCGCAATCTTATAATGCTCTTATAACTTAAAAACCTCTGATTGGACAATGCGTTTCAGAAATCAACAGATGGCTACATTGCTCACGCTGCACACACGTGTTTTAAATCAAAACTGCCTATTCTTGTGCCTATTAATCATTTCTATGTTATATTAGTTTTTCTTGTTGCTTTTGTACAATAGATGAATAACAATTTATGTGTTTTAGATATTTTATGTTTAGATATTTCTATTTTGCTGGAGTCCCACAAATCATTTTATTCTCCCGTATCCCGCATACACACGAGTGTCTACCCGCCCGCACCCGTAGGATTTGTCCCGCGCCACACTCTGTTGAGTCGGGTCCCGCGGGAGTGAGCAGTAAAGGGCACAATATTTTGACCAACAAAAGTTAATAGGAGATAAAGATATGTACAAGCAGTATTCATTTAGATATTAGCCTAATATTTCACTTGCCTGACCAGAAATGGTAAGGACAAACACAAATTTTCATCCTTGTTCAGTTTGGCCACAACGCCTTTTGTTCCTCAGACAGTTTTTTGCACTCTTCTTCTTGATTTGTTACAAGTTTTGGCAGTCTATAGTACTCCAAATGTTTTTTCCCGATTAGTACAGCCCAAACAATGACAATAATTGACCATTTTTAGCAGCAATAATCAGCAAAATAGTTTTGTTCAGTTCAGTTGAATCGTTTATGTTCAGTGCCGCCAATATGGCCGACTGATGATACATTGTGAAAACACTCTGTACATGGCCTTTTTGAACTTGTTTACAAAAACAAGACCTATGACCAATAAATATGTACATTTTTGAGGCTTACATACTAAATATTACTAAGAAAATATTCATAAATTCCTTGACATTCTGTACATTCCTCATAAATCACATCCTGGAGATCAGCATCCAAACACAACATCAGTCGTGCATTCTTACCATACTCCACTGACGCAGCGTGTGGACAGGGCTCTGGGGGCGATGGTGGAGCCTTGCTGCATGAAACCACCCACAGGAAACCAGAAACTGTTGCCCAGAGAGTACTGGTTAATGAGCAGGCTACAGCGCCCCTTCAGGCAAGGGTGAGGGTTGTACCATTCATAAGGTGTTAGCCTGTGTGCCAAGGGGAGCAAGAAAAAAGAAAGGATAAAAAAGTAGTAAACATAAATGAGCCAGGAACAATTTTAACAGTTGGCAAAGCATGAAGTCGCCAGTGCTCCCTGTTGGCCACGTAACCTGGTTTTTGTTCCCTGAAGGGGCTGTGCAAGCTTTAGCTGTGACTGACAGGACACTAATAAAAATGCACTGCACTGCAGGACGCTGCTGAGTTACTCTTCAAGGTGTGCGACAACCCCACATTACAGCTCTGTTGAAATGCCGAACACAAGCAATGCAGGAAAAAAAAACCATGTTGTATTTCAATAGCAAATGTGTAAAAATATACACATTATAGAGAGGCAAATAAAGAAAATCACACGCATACGCAAAACCTCCAACTATGAATTTATATAAAATGTCTTGACAGGCAATGTTCAGTGAATAAAAACACATAACACCCCCGTTGTCCTGCAGAATGCTTGAAAATCAGCAGGCTACTGTGAAAGAGTATAAAACATGACATTTCTTTTGTGATCCAATGGAAAGCTGGAATAAAAAGTGAGCTCAAAATGCAATGTCTACAAATACACCCATGCTGGTCTGAGAATAGCGTTCTGACAAACCAATCAGATTTCAGGGTTAAGGTCAAGACTGTTTCACAGGACCAACAAAGGATGTTGATCCTGCAAGAACAGCATTCCTATGAACTAACAATCCTGACCTCTAAACCTCCCCCTAAAATCTTAGATTAGTTCATACAATAGGAATGTTCCAGAATTCCTTTCAACTAATCCTTGCCCTCCAGTTTTAGCAGAGGGTTTAGTTTAGGGATATAATGTCTATATGGGGATATAATGAACATTTCCATACAACGAAAGTGATTTCTGGTATGTTTCGAAAATAAAACTACTGTAAGATTTTAGAAGTCTTTGAATATAGAGTTTGAATATACCACTAAAGGAGAAATTTAGCTGAGTATTCAAGCTACACATTTTCACATAATGACATCAGGAAAACAGCAGGAAAAAATGTTCTTCAAAAATGTTTTCACTAAAAAATAAAGCTCTGCAGGATTGGAATGACATGAGGAATTAATGATAATTTATCTTTTAACTTCCTTTCATGAAGCACTAAATGAGAAGTTTAGCTGAATGTTCAAGCTACTCATTTCCAAACAATGAAAGTGAATGGCAACCAGAGCAGTACAGTAAAGATTCATATGTATGACTAATATGCTGCTTTTATGGAGCTGTTTTTTTGTCCATTTTTGAGCTTGTCATGCCTAGTCCTCATCCACTTTCACTGTATGGAAACCAGCAGGAAAAAAAGTTCTTCATAATGTTTCCACTAAAAAATAATATAGCTACACAGGTTTGGAATGACATGAGGAATTCACTTTTCATGCAATGAAAGTGAATGGTGACCAGAGCAGTATACTAAGATTTTTAGAGAATAATCAATTAAATTCTAGTTTGTTCCTGAAAACAAACAAACAAACAAACAAACAAACAAAAAAACTACTGTATGACTTAAGAAGGCTTGGGATATAATGCAAATTCATATTCACATTTATTGTGCATTTATGGAACTTTTTGTCCATTTTGAGCTTGACAGGGCTAGTCCCTATCCACTTTCCCTGTATGGTAAACAGCAGGAAAATAGTTCTATAAAATGTATACAGGTTTGGAATTACATTAGAAATGAATGACAATGTTGTTGTTTTTTTGTTTGACATCTGTAAGATTTTCTTTTCTTTTTATGAAACACTAAAGGAGAAGTTTAGCTGATTGTTCAAGCTACATATTTCCATACAATGAAAGTGAATGGTGACCAGAGCAGTAAAGAAAGAATTTTACTGAATAATGAATTAAATTCTAGTCTGTTCCTGAAACAAAACTACTGTATGACTTCAGAGGACTAAAGAATATAGTGCAAGATTCAAATGTGCAACTTTTATTGTGCATTCATTGAGCTTGTTTTTGTTCATTTATGAGCTTGACAGGCCTAGTCCCCATCCACTTTCACTGTATGGGAAGTTCTTTAAAATGTTTCCACTAAAAATTAAGTTATACAGTTTTGGAATGACAATTTTTTAAATTTTAGATATGCTAGATGTTTGAAATCTGTAAGATTTTCTTTCTTTCATGAAAGGAGAAGTTTAACTGAATGTCCAAGTTTCTCATTACCATAAGAAGAAAGTAAACGGTGACCAGAGCAGTAAAGTAAGATTTTTAATAAATAATGCATTAAATTCTAGTGTGCTCCTAAAATAATACTCCTCTATGACTTCAGAAGACTTGTGAATGTAGTGCAAGATTCATATGTGCAACTTTTATTGTGCATTCATGCAGCTTTTTTGTTAATTTTTTAACTTGACACCTTGACAGTAAAGTAAGATTTTTAGTGAATAAGAAATTAAATTCTAGACTGTTCCTAAAATAAAACTACTGTTTAAAAAGTCTTGGAATAAAGTGAAAGGTTTATATGTACAACTTTTACTTTGCATTTATGGAGCTTTTGAGCAACTTTGGAGCTTTCCATTTTCACTGTATGTAAAGTCTTACTTCAAAAAGTCATAAAGTTTTGGCAAAGTCATTTTTAGCTGCATCACCCCTTTAAGGATAGTGTCAGTGCTAATAAAATCCTGCAGGTGTCAGTGTGGAGCTGAATATTTACCTCGCCACCAAAAAGAGCACGCAGCTGACAGCCAGGTACGCCAGCAACATGAAAAGCCAAACCCCAGGAGAGAACGGATCCAAAAAGGAGAAATACCCCGGTCTTCTTCCCTATAAAAACACACAGGCAACATGAAGACACTGAAACAAGCGTCCCCAAAATCCTATAAACCTATATATTCAATTCCAGTAAGTAAACATTCAGGTTAAAGACGTTTAAGGGCTTTCACGGTTGATTGGCTTGATCCAAACAAAGTGCTTGATTTTCTGTCTCCTAACCATTTTGGCAGACTCTAAAGATCCAATAAGCGCTGGAACAGAACTCGGGAGCCGATTCTGTACACAATAGTCAAATCCAATTATCTCTTCTGGAGGTACTTTGACAATCAGTGGTCAGCAGCAACTTAACAGTCTCTTATCAGCGAGAAACTAAGTGTGAAAGCACCATGGCTAATCTATCCACACGCAACAGGTGTCTTACAGATGGCGGATCTAAATAGTCCCAGCGATGGATACACTCGCAAACAAATCATTCAGGCTGTTTTCTCTCCTGAGACTACAAAAACCAGGTTTACTATAGTGCGGAAATGAGTAATTATTCCACTATCTATCCCGCACCAGGCTGGAAATTCATTAATGCGTCTGCAATCATCTCCATATTAGTGTAATTGAATGGCATTGCTGTTGAGCTGGACACTAAAAGCTGTAATTATAGCAATAAATAGAGGCAAGCCTGTCTGTGGTAGATACACAAGAATCTGATGGGCTCTCAAAAAAAAAAAAAAAAAGCTGGTTCAGGTGTGGTTTTATTCTTAGGCAGGTTACACTTTCTTACAGAAGCTGTCGTCGAGGGATGGGAAAATTGGGCCGTGCCTGGAGCCTGTATGTGCCAGACCGAGCTCGTGTGAGATTTGAGGAGATAATTGTATCGTGACTTACAGCGAGAGGGACTTGCGGATGGAGCTCACAGGGGGGTACGTTAACTGTGGTGTTGGGTTTCTGCAATCTGCTTCCAGCTGAAGCAACTTGCCTTGTTTACAGCTGCTTTATAAATTTAATTTTATAGTTTAAACAAAAGCACAGTCAACATTGTGCAATGCAGAAACCTGCTGGAAAACAAGTGAGAAAATGCGTTACTAGCTCAGGTCTGTTTCAGAGGTTATACAAGCGGTTTAACAGCCTTTCGAACATGTAACACCCTCAAGAGCGAATCTTCCCTTGATCATTTAACAAATGAGCACAGATAGATCCTCCCCCAGTTTGACTGAACAGCAGTGCAGTAGGGCAGTTCTTGCTCGACTCCAGCGGGTCCCGATAGGCTCTGATGTGTCTCTGTGGTGTTATGTAATTTCTCGTATCAGGCTTAGTGGATTTGAGGTAAGAAATATAGTTTCTCCCAGTTATATACAAAAAATGTAGTCTTTGAGAAGCACTGCTGCTTTGCCTGTCAAAACATAACCATGCGCTAGAAGCAGCAGCTGCAGAAGCCTGCAGTCATACCAGATTCTCGCAACAGGGTTCCCTGCGTCTGGTTAACCAGGTCCTCATTAACATTTGCACTACACAACATATTAAATTACAGAGGAAACTGCAGAGCTGTCATTATACATGTGGTCTTACTATGTTTATTCTAAAAAAAAATAAGCGGCTTCAGTGTTTCTTGTAACAATGTTCAGCGCAGAGAGTTATTTACTTCTAGTTTAAAGCTGTCAGTTTATTAAAACAATTAAATATGCCTTTGTGGCATTAACGTGATTGATCTTGAGTTTGTATTTGCAGATTTCAAATGTAGGGCATTCACTTCCTGAATAATAAATAAAACCACTGCTGGCTTTCTCATTAGTGGCGTGTTTCACTCATCTGTGATGTTTCATAGTTGTTAAGCTTTAATGATAATTAAATTTCACCATTCAGTGACTGCAAACTGATTCTACTTTTGTTTAACATCTCACACGGTTTTGATATATAAATAATTTTGCCATTTTTGCATTTTGAAAGAAAAAACAAAAACACTGCTTAAGAAAAAACACTGTTTGAGATTCTGACCTTCAAGATGAAGTTAATTAGTTTGAGGTCAGTGGAGGATACTTTTATTGAGCAAAGATGCATTTGTATTAATAAAACATGACAAGACTGTAACAAACATTTCTATTTCACATAAATGCTGTTGTTTTGACATTTGGATTTATAAAAAAAAAAAAAAAATCTTAAAAATACGTGCATACGTTTTTAAAATTTATAATAATAAAAAATAATTAAGCACCAAATGAGCATATTTGAATGATTTCTGAAAGATCATGTGACACTGAAGTCTGACGTAATGACTGCTGGAAATTCAGCTTTTCAATCACAGGAATAAATTGCATTTAAAAAAAACTACCAATCAAAAGTTTTTGAACAGTAAGATTTTAAATTTTTTTTAAAAAAAGTCAAAAGTTATATTATGAAAAAAGTCACAATTATTGTTTGGCTTCCGTAAAATAATGATTAAACATGCATTTAATAAAAATAGATAATGCATGGTCTCTCTCTTCTCTCCCACACACTTGCGTGTTTGTTGTTTGTCAGAGATCACAGGTCATAAACTCTTTGCTAGTCTCTGTGATTTGCTGTTCAGACTGATCTGTAGTGAAGCGTCTGCTACAAACAGTGATATACTGTCAGCACATGTTTACCAGCCACTGTCAGATTGGCTTGGGCTGAAAAGATTTGAAAACTTAATGTTCCATTGAATTCCGCTGAAAGACGCTCTACAAAGTAACATTCACAATATTTCTTCTCCTGTCACTAAAAACGTCCAGATTTAAAAATTGTCCTTCTGTAGGCTCATTTTAAACGGAACTAGGCGACCATGACGGATTGTAAACAGACAGAGGTGAGGTGGATTATTTCAAATCTGAAGTACGTCATGAAACCAACCACACTGCTGTGAGGCACACGCTCAGTTATGAGTCAAGAGGGCTCAATGCCGTAGAGGCACAGAGGTACCTTTTGCAACCGTTCACACCTACAAAAGCTTGTGGCCAGTGGGAACATGGTCTTGTCACAGCTGGAATGCTTCAGAGAGTGAGAGAGAAAGAGAGGAAAAAAAGCCCTGACTTTATGTTCTAAAGGGCAGTTGCTCTTTTTCTTTCTCTGTACACTCTCATAATGCACACAAACTCTGTCGCTGCTCCTTTGGGGCTGTGCATGATCTTGCCAGTGCTCCCTGAACGATCTAATTAACTTGTTGCACTAATTAGTTATTTCATTCTCAACCACACCTAGCCTGTCTTCTTCCTCCTTGCGTGCCGCACAAGATGAAGAGAGACTAATTTTCATGCATTCTTGTGTTTATTCGAATTCTCCAGACTACGCTAATATATTTATATACTCAAATAAAATGACACGTTCCAAACGTTCACGTCTACCAGTGCGTCCAATTACACGCTGCGATGGAAATACCACTGTACTTGCAAACATGTAATTAAAACAGGGCCGAAGGCCACATTTTATTCCATTTGCCATTGTTATTGATCAAGCGAAGGATTTCATTTAAAGTTTGAAATAAGCTATGGGGGTCCTTGTAGAAATCAAAGCCTGCTGGATCAATAGTAAGTGGATTAAACCTAAACAAGTGCACGCACAAGAATCCAAATATCCAGAGCTCCATGGCTGTGGGGTATAGATGAGTTTGAAGAGATTATACTGAGCAGGAGCAATGGAACTGAGGGCTGATCCCCATCTTTAGCACGCTCAGCCAAGTCGGCTCATATCATATACGGACCATTCTACAGAATTGACCTATCGCTAAGCCCCACCCATAGAACGCAGATGAGCCAATGGCAGTTGAGTATCAGCTGCACGGAGATGGAACTCGGACATCTGTAGGTTGCAGCGCCATAGAGAAACATTGGTAGATCTGAAGCGCTTGTTGTTTTAATAGTGTTTATGCTACAAAAATTAATACAACGATGTGCCTGAGGTATCTGTAACACATTCCAGAGAGGACTGGCAATGGAATTAGGAATGTATCTGATTATTTAACGTTTATTTTCTGTTTGTCATACTCTCATTAAGTGGCCTTTTTCATCTGCTCAAGCAGGTAATGTCTATAAATATCATTAATATCTCTGGCTAAAACTAGCTAACGTTAAAGTAGATTTTTTGCATTCCGATTTGCTCAAACAAAAAACCTTTTCACAACTTTCAAAAAGAGAAAAAAAACTGGGAGAGAGTGATAATGGCAAATCTCAAATTTACTTCTCTCCCATAGATGCTGCATTAGAAACACCCTTGCAATAATGTTAATTAGTTTTTTTTATTCATTTTTCATAGTTTGAAGCATAGGTGATGCAATACAAAGTATAATTTCATAAATGTTCATAGGTTTTTTCAAAAAATCTAAATAAAAACTTGCTGATGATCGTTGAAACGCACGTCACAGTCCTGTGAAAAGGGTCCATTGCTTTGTGCCCATGTCGAGTAATCTGCAAAATACCGCAGATGGCGCATTCCACATATTAAACCCATTTCATCATAAATCATAATAAAGCATAATAATATTAAGAATTCACAAATGCTGCAATTCAATTAAATATATATATGCGATGCAGGTTTAATATATGCGCTTTAATTATTTACATGTGTGTAGGTTACGCACATGCGTCTCAGATCTGCTCCATTCGCAGTAAATACTGCTACACAAGAACTGTTATCATTTACTGGAGCGTCTCAAACTTCATCTCTGCATGTTGTTGTGAGTTTGGGTTTAATATAACATTCATCTGGAAACCCAACATGTGCTATTTCATCAGATTTGTAAGGTAAATCATTTATAAACCTACGTAAACACAGGAGAATACATCAGTATGTTTTTCAATATGCTAACTGTTTACACGTTTTGATGTCCACATTTTCAACAAATTACTGCAGCATTTCTGTCATAAAGAAATGACCAAATATTAAAGACTAAGTGAGAGTTAAATGATTATAAACAAGGATTAAACACAGATTAAAGTGTAATAACAATCGCATGCCGTTGTCTGTTTATAATACATTATGTATTTTAACAGTTTTGTTTAAGAAATCCATATGGATACTTGCTGTTATATACTTTTTTCAACAAATTATTATTGCCTCATTGTCATTATATATGTATTTTAAGTCATTTAAAAGGCTATTGTTAACTTAAGTCTATTTTATTATTACAAAAAAATATATATAATTATCTGATTATTCGATCATCAAATTATTTGATCGTCAGAATAATCAACAGATTACTTAATTACCAAATTAATAGTTAGTGACAGCCCTCGATAGGTCCAATGATTTTGAGGTAAATATGCTGTTCAGCTAACCAAAGCTAACCATGTGCTGATTAGCACATAATCCTTTATTTGGGGAAAATATATTTTTTTTTGTACAGTTATGCATTTTTTTTTTTTTGTATTTTAATATGATTTAGTAGTGTTTTAGTACTGTATGTGGGTGTCACTACTGAAAATGTGCTGTCATGACTGAAACATGGGATGTTTTGTCAAAAATAAAGTACACTGAATGATCAACTAAGATGTTATGATAGTTTTTGGTTCAATGTATATTCAAAGTAATAAATCCTTATGTCTGAAATCAGTATGATCAACTTTTTTCCTTTTACAAAGAAAAATTGGATTAAAAATGCAATAAATCTCATAAATTACAATTAAAATATTGTTAAAATTGTAGTCTTTATTGAATTACCTCTGAAAAAGTTTTAACAAAATAGAAAAAAAAAATATTTTCAAGCAAGATGTAAGCTAAATCTTAATAGGTAAATATAACCCTTTTTTATTAAATTATATATTACTGTGTTTTGACAAATTTGGGGAGAGGAAAAATATTCTGAACTTTATGAAAATACAATATGAGAATTAACTGCACAGTTACTACCTTGGATATTATACAATTAGCACAAATAGACATTTTGTGGAAATATACATTTTTTAAGACGTTTCAAACTTTGATCCAATTCTGTAGAATGGCCCATATATCACATTTATGATTCTGAGGGATAGTTCACCCAAAAATGAAAATTCTGTCATTAATTTCTCACACTCATGTCATTCCAAACCTGTAAGACACAAATTAAGATATTTTTGATGAAATCTGGGAGATTTCTGACCCTGCAGAGACAGCAAAGCAACTAAGATGTTTAATCCCCAGAAAAGTATTATGGGCTATTTAATCATGGCCTTACTACCTTTCAGGGCCTTGAACTTGTCAGTTGCTGTCTATACAGAGTCAGAAATGACGTAGTTCACCCTTATGTCAGAAGTGACATAAGGGTGAATAATGAATGACAGAATTTTAATTTTTTGGGTAAACTATCCCTTTAACGAAATATACTACAATATATATAGTGTTAAATTATTGACATTTGACTTCTGATTAATTATTAAATTGGCAAGTGCAAATGTAAAACTGGCAAATCATTGTGAAACATCAGCAGCACAAGCTATTTAATATTCATAAGCTTAGACTTCTTCATGTAGTGACATCACAATTTTCAGTCAGAGCAGAAAGGACCATAAAGAAACAGACAAAGTCAGAGACAGTGCTCAAGGCTTTCCAACCTGAGAAGAGCTCTACACTGTACTTTTATTCTCTTTACCTGTGTGAACTCATTTAACACTCCTCTTATGTCTTCTGTCACTGTTCTCTCTGTCTGCCAGTCTCTGAGTCACTTGGTGTGTCTGCCTTTGCAACTTCCTCAATGAACTTTAACTTCTTTTTCTTTCTAAGCCACCTCTCTAGGGTAGATGTAGTTTAAGATCTAAAGGTGAACTGTATAATTTCAGCAATGTTTTGAAAGCCCCACAGTGTTTACTGTTTTCAGGGAAATCAACCTATAAATGAATTATTTATTGCTCGAAAAGAAAGCATTTTAACACTGAAAATAACAAAAACTTCACAAAGATCTGAGATCATTTACCCCAACAGGAGATGCTTCGAGATCAACATCCTTTGTTAGTTCTAGAACAACTTTCCTTTTTAGCATTTACTGCCTATAGCAAGTAGTACTGAAATGGTTCATGGAAAAAAAAAAAAATTATTTGATTTGTCTCCTGAAGCTTGGTACACAAGCTTGAACTGCAGTTCATCTTGTGTCTAAAAACCACCTTGTTACATCTGAAAATATAATTAAGTGATAAAAAGAGCTTGTTATAAAGCCCCTGCTAAGTGACATTACCATGAAAAAAAGCATTGAGACTCATTGTGTGGGCACAAGAACACTTAAGCACATGAGAAACTTTTGTGAGTACAAAAAACATTAATTATCAGTAATTGGTAAAAATGCCATAATAATAAAGTTCTGGTAGATGTGGTGATATGGCCAAAAACTAATACATTTAGTCCAAATAAATTAGAAATAAAACACTAAAATTGACAATATTTATTTTAAATGCTACAAGTGAATTTAGGCATCACAACATTATAATGTAGAGTGTGGGGAAAAAAACATTTATTTTGATATTTGTTGTAACATATAACAGTGTTACTAAATTATTAATACACTGCTCAAAAAAATAAGGGAACACTTTGAAAACACATTAGATCTCAATGGGGAAAAATATCATGCCCATGGAGTCGGATGAACCGAAACATAATGTCCCAGAGGTGTTCTATTGGATTTAGGTCAGGTGAGCATGGGAGCCATTCAATGGTATCAATTCCTTCCTCGTCCAACAATACTCTCCAGGCATTGTCGTGCACCAGGAGGAACCTAGGACCAACTGCACCAGCGTAGGATCTGACAATGGGTCTAAGGATTTCATCCCGATGCCTAGTGGCAATCAGGGTGCCATTGTCTAGCCTGTAGAGGTCTGTGTATCCCTCCATGAATATACCTCCCCAGACCATCACTGACCCACCACCAAACCGGTCATGCTGAATGATGGTACAGGAAGCATAACATTCTCCATAGTTTCTTCAGACTCTTTCACATCTGTCACATGTGCTCAGAGTGAACCTGCATTTATCTGTGAAAAGCACAGGGTGACGGGCCTGCCAATTCTGGTGTTCAATGGCAAATGCCAATCAAGCTCCACGGTGCTGGGCAGTGAGCACAGACCCCACAAACTTTAATTACTGTACAAACTTTAATTTGCTGCTTTGAAACGATTTGTTGATTTGTTTACAAATAAACTTGACTTGACTTGACTAGAGGAGGTTGGGCCACCCTCATGAAGTCAGAGATGTTCACACCAGTGGTCTGCTGGAGGTCATTTTGTAGGGCTTCTACAACCCTGTCAAGCTTTCTAGAGTAACTGCCTGTCCCCTGGAATCTCCTCCATGCTCCTGAGACTGGACTGAGAGACACAGCAAACCTTCTGGCAATGGCACATATTGATGTGCCATCCTGGAGGAGTTGGACTGCCTGTGCAACCTCTGTAGGGTCCAGGTATCACCTCATGCTACCAGTAGTGACACTGACCTTAGCCAAATGCAAAACTAGTGAAAAACAGACAGAAAAGATGAGTAGGGAAAAAAAATGTCAGTAGTCTCCCCCTATAAAACTATTCCTGTTTTGGGGGTCATCTGATTGTTGACCGTCTAGTGCACCTGTTGTTAACTTCATTAACACCAAAACAGCTGAAACTGATTAACAACACCCTATGCTACTTAACTGACCAGATCAATATCCCAGGATATCCTAATATCCCAATATTCCACTCTGATTAAAAAGTGTTCCTTTAATTTTTTTGAGCAGTGTATTTTCAAATATTAACACAGAGTGAGTTCTAGATGATGGCAAATGTAATCTGAAGACAAAAAAATAATGGATAAGAACATGTACAAATAAATATCTATTATCAACCAAAGATTTTTAGTTCATTTTTCTTATATTCTTAGATTCGATCGAAATAAAAAAGTAAAAGAATGAGAATTTTCATCAGTTTGAACTATTTTGAACTAATTTTTGTATTTTAAAATGTGAATCTGTGTAGAATTTGTTGAAAACATAAAAAAGCAAAAGTTGCTTGTCTTGTCACATTCAGTTATGAATTACATGAATCAAACAAACAATTTGTCAAAAAAAGTCGAAAAGTTTGCATCACAGGATACTACTGGTGGTCATTTAACTGTCATCAAATACAAAAACACATATATAATACCCCCAAAATTCAAGAAAAGGGGCAAATATACCCCCATATGACTTTTATATGTCTTTAATATATATATATGAAGAGTTCCGATGCAAAACCCTTTAAAAGCCATCTCGGTCAAAAATGAGATAATGATACTGAATGAATGCTTTTAACACATTTTATACATCCATCAAATACTTTTACTTCAAACTCGCCAAAATTCCACCCTCAGCACAATCAGGATACCACTACTCACATAGAAACCTATATAAGGAGCCTGATAAAAATGCATTTTTTGAAGAAATGTGCCAGATGGATTTAAAGACTTTTGCATCTGAACTCTTCACATATATACACACATATATATATACACATATATCTGAGATATATATTACACAAAGAGTACAGTTTCCCTCCCCCCCCCCCCCCCCCCCAAAATATCAGTATGATTGCAAATGTGATGTTCATTTAATAGAACAGTCCAATAAAAATAAGCTAATATTAATTGACATTTTAGAAACTAGTTCTTGTTTTGGCTCCACTTCCTTCAAAGAAAATAGTTTCAAACAAAGCTACAACAGAACTGTTTTGCGTCTCTGAGCAACACACAACAAAGTTTGTTACTGAATCAATCATGAGTCTTAGTGACTCACTCCTATTAACCTACTAGTGATTTTAGGTTTATATTTAAAGTACATTTTCATTTTTTTCCACAAAATCCTTTCAAATATCACTATTGAATGTTTTTTAAACATCAAAAAATTCTTCATGCATTCATGTCCTGCATTAAACAGTCTGTGTAAATTCATTTAAATGCCACTTTAAGTGGAGATTCTGTGCCACCTCTGCATTGCAAACACAACTTTTGTTGATACTGATTTAATTTTATTACTAACAGCTCTATAGTGTCTTACTATTTGAATTTATTGATTAAATGTAAAATTAAAATTTTACAAAAATTTGCTTAGAAAAAATGGCTTTCTAAAGGTAAAAATGCTCATAAAAGATAAAAATCAATTTAAACTTATTGGAAAAGTTATTTTCTGTTACTCCTGCAAACTGACCACCGCACATATGAAGATTATCAAAAGCTTTGGGAGTCAGCTGTCCATGGCAGTCCTAAACCACCCCTACTCACACATAAATGTTAAAAGCTGAAACGTCATGCTAGAATTCATCTTCGGCTTCAGCGAACAGTAAAAATCTGCCTTCTGAGATTTGATTGGCCATCTCAGTCATTTTGACATTGATGAGCGCTGTTAGAGCAGCCTAAACATTTAACATTAACTTTTTACCATTCTAACAACAACAAACAGAGCAGCATCATTATCACATTTTTGGAGGGGACTTATCTCACTCAACATCTATGGTGGTTATAGCCCTGCATTTATACTTGCATTTGCATGCCGTAGTTCATAAAATCTGCTACAGAGGTGCTCTTTCTTTCTCAGTGAACAGCACACCTGGTGTTATTGATTCCCCCAACTGTTCTCAAGCAATGAAGACGCACACAGGAGCAACTATTAGCAGCATGAACAGAGCAGGGGGGGCTGACGATGTGTTTGTGTAAGCGAGCGAGTGTGTGTGCATGTTTGTGTAAATGCCCTACCGGGACACCACATTAATGTTTGCACACGCTGCACAGAGCGGCTTCATCCGGCATTTAGCCAACAGAGAGATCAGCATGTCACCTTGGGTTTGGGGAGGGGCTTTGATTAATGGCACACAGGCCTTTAAAAATAAAAGAGCTATTGGATTTTCAGTGTTGCTGTGTGCAAGAGCTCGGGGTGTTATTGGTGTGAATTAGATACAAGTCACAATAAGGAGAATTTGAAATTGGGAAGGAAAGCACTACATTTATCAGCTTTTCACACCGCAGCACACCATCTGCTACGGCAAGGGTGACGCTCAGAGCTCTCTGCCCCAAAGTATTTCTCTATTTATTTCCCACGCACCCTCTCTCTCTGGCCATTAGAGGCTGCCAATTGTTGAGGATTGTTGATCTTTAATTCTACGAGGTCGGGAATGGTTCAGGAGTCTCGGGCTGCAGCGGATGGAGGAGGAACTTACTATGTGCACTCGGTACATGATGCTGATTCCCAGAGTCATGAAGGGTTTGGAGAAATCAATGACCTTCTCCCTCTCAGCCGTGATGGTCAGGGCGGCCACTGCCAAGTCAGCTTTCTGAAACACATGCAAAATAATGCAGCCATTAGTGCAGGTCTGGATAAAAACATGCAAAAAAAAAAAAAGAAAAAAAAAAAATGTAGGTTGTATACATGGTATATACATGGGTTCCTGCTGGTTCAAGAAAAGAGGGCATCAGGCCCCTTAGATATTTATGCAAAGTGAATTTTAAACTTTATTTAAAAAAAAATATTTTTTGCATTTTTAATAGGATACGACAGTATATATTGACAGGAAACAAGGTGGGAGAGAGAGGTGAGTTGGATTGGAAAAGGAACTCTGAAACTTGGTATTGTTAACTACAACTTTAATTAAACCAAACGAAAGCTTACATAAAAAAGTATAAATATTAGATGAAGCATTAAAATAAATTAAAACTAAAAATAAGAATAAAAAACAAAGCTAAAAACTACAAAAGCACAACAAAATGACTAAAACTTAAAACAACAGCTAATTCTAAATGTTAATACATTTACACAAAACAACACTGATTGTCAAATTTACTCGTAAAATATATGTTTATATAAATAATTACAAATAAATGTTAGATGAAAAACTTAAAAAACTGAAATAAAAAGTAAAGCTAAATAAAAATAATAATGACAAAAGCACATAATTTATTTTAAATTATTGTAAAAATCATTTGTAACAATATATACACTACTGTTCAAAGTTTGGGGTCAGTACATTTTCCATTCTTTCTTTGTTTGAAAGAAAAAAATACTTTTATTTAGCAAGGATGTGTTAAATTGATAAAAAGTGATAGTAAAGATATTGTTAGAAAAGATTTCTTTCTTGAATAAATGCTGCTCTTTTTAACGTTTTATTCATCAAAGAATCCTGAAAAAAGTATCACAGGTTCCAAAAAAACAAAAACAAAAAAAACAAAACATATTAAGCAGCACAACTGAAGATTTCTGAAGGATGCATAATTTAAAGTACATTAAAATTGACATTTTTGATCAAATAAATAGGAACTTTGATGAGCATAAAAGACTTCTTTAAAAAAAAAATCTAACTGATGCCAAACTCTTTATGAAGCACATAAAAGGTGTTTGTTTCTTTTCTCACCAAAAGCACAAAGTGCCACTGGAGGCCCCCCAAAATTATAGGTGCATGACACCCCTGTAGCCCTTTTTAGTTAAGCTGATTAGACCATGTAGACCACCTTAGACCAGCAACAAACCAGCTTAACCACTTTAAGCTGCCATGACCTGTCTTTTTATACCTGCAAACAACTGCTTGCAATCCAAATACCTGTATTTTGGAGAATTCAGAAGGGTAAAGCTGAGTTGTTGTGTGGGAGTGAGTGATGGAACGTGAACACAGAAACTGTCATGACAAATCACTTGACACAGCATCCAGTGCTGCTGGGCACGATGCTACGGCCGGATCCCACTAATCAAACAACACCGAAAAGTGCATCTGCAAGGGATTTTATGCTCCCTCGGGACACACTCTTACCCTCCACTACTCTTTGTCCTCTCCAGGAGGAATGACGGGATATTGGAGTTGTGCTGTAAATGATAGAGAATCTCCGGACAGCAGATACCGGTTACAACGTGATGTTTTAGCCTTAAGCCTGAAACCTTGAAAGTGACAAGAGAGGCTTGTTAACTCCGAGAGCCAAATTAGGAACGTTAGACACGTGTTTCAAGATCCGAGGAGTGTCATTGAGATACTATTATAGTATATTTTGGATTAAGCTGGTTTAAGTCTACTACCTCTCACCTGATTATAAAGCCAGTTATGTCATTATCTCGCCATGTACAGTACTTCACCGTAGCGAAAGCGACTGTGGCGCGGGAAGACGAACTCTTGCACGTTCCCTGAAGATTCCTTCCACAATAACAGCTTGCAGATGCACTAATCTTCAAGTGCTCTCCATAGTTCAGCTGTGGCCCACAGCTCTTCTCCAACTCATGCACACTTCACTTCACACAACAAAACATCACGCTGACACACAAACAAGGAAATTACGCGGTCCCCGCTGAACAGAAATCCCTCAAACAGATGTCGTCCGTAACAGAAACAAGGACAATAACTGCCGCTCAAATATTTGACATCTCGTTATGTATTAATATTGATGACTGGACTGCACAGAGAGGAAAATTATGAGACGGCGACTCTAAATAATAAATAATGCAGTATGATATTCTTCCTGCGCACCATCCTCCCCCTCAGCTTTGACTCAATCAAAAAGTGATGCCCCCAAAAAATGAGAGAAGAAGGCAATGTCAACTCTATCACTACTGAATAATACATTGACCTAAGTTCCCAGTGTGGCATTTCAAATTCCCTCTGAGGTGTATTCTTCATCTGACGCTATATAGAAAACCATGACAGTTTGGCTGAGCCACTACCTTTGTGTACTATTGCACTGCCTTTGGTTTTACAAGAGTTTCCAGAACATTATAAAGCATGACCAAGACAGTCCCTTTGGGATTAGGAGTCCATGTTTCAGGGCAAAAGTGAGACGCTTTTGTGCAAATTCCTAACTTTCAATAAATTATTATATTAATAGCATTTTTTTTTTTTTTTTTTTGGTGTGAGGCATTGTATTTGTTGCCTCGTTTATCAACAAATAACATACAAACTTTGATTTGACCATTAACATTTTAAGGTTCATTTTTCTTGTGTTTTAGATCGCATTTAGCATGTAAACAGATAAATGCTGGCTAAACTAGCATACCAAATGTATGTCACTACATAGAATTAATACAAACCATTGTAGAATTCTGTGCTTTCAGAGTTAATAATATATGTGACCCTGGACCACAAAACCAGTCATAAGTCGCTGGGGTATATTTGCTGCAATAGCTAAAAATACATTGTATGGGTTAAAATTAATGATTTTTCTTATATGGCAAAAATCATTAGGATATTAAGTAAAGATCATGTTCCATGAAGATATTTTGTAAATTTCCTACCATAAATGTATCAAGTAATATGCATTTGTACAACTTTAAACTTTAATTTTCTTTAAAATATTTATTTATTTTTTTTGCATCCTCAGATTCCAGATTTTCAAATAGTTCTATCTTGGTTGTATCCAAATATTGTCCTATCCTAACAAACCATACATCAATGGAAAGCCTATTTATTCAGCATTCAGATGATGTATAAATCTCAATTTCGAAAAATTGCCTCTTATGACTGGTTTTGTGGTCCAGGGTCACATATTACATATTTTTCATAATCCAATGATGATGTTCAGTCGCAAAAGGATATATAGTAATAATTAAAGAAATTCAACTTAACAATTGTATATGCCACATATATTGTACATATTCACAGATTTTTAAAGGAATCCCTAGGCATTAAGACTTGTTTGGCTTAAAGAGCAGGTCATATGGGTTTTTGAATAAAATATATATTTTTTGCAGTTTGTAACATAGTTATCCTTCAATGTAAACAGTCTGCAAAGTTGTTAATCCAAAAAGTGCATGATAAATAAAGATACTGTCTCTCAAAAGAAAGAATAGATTCTGAACCGCCTTAGCGAGTCGGCATATTTTCAAATCTGCTGCCTGTTATGATATATGTCACTAGGTAACATATTAGCATAATCCCGCCTGCCCGTGTACATTTTTAATTTAGTGCTTAAAATATAAAGTTTTTTTTCTGTTAATATGTGATGTATACCTAGTGCAGCTTTAGGTGTCTTACTGAAATAGTTCTGATAATTCGCTGTGAATCCACTATTTCCTAAGAATGTGTAGATTAATGTAGACTGCCGTTGTTCTCATTGTTTAGTTTAATAATAAATAATGTAGACTTTGTTTAGTCACTAGGTTAACATATCAACCATTATTGTTTTGTGAAGTGTTTACAGTTTAGCAGCTAACCTTCGGCTAAATGTGGGCGTTTCGTTTCCCACACGCACTGTATATGGAAAGACCAATCACAACAGACTTGGCCAGCTGACCAATCAAAGCAGAGTAGGCTTCTGGAAGGGAGCGATTTACAGACCTATAGCTCAGAACTGGTTCAAACAAATCTTTTCGAAATCATTGCAAAATGATTCTAATATTAAATGTATATTCTGAGAAAATGACAATGTTTTCTGACCTTAGATGTGTTTAAACATGTTGTACTTTAACACAATACTAGGACACTTTAAAATACCATATGACCTGCTCTTTTATATAATGAAAATGATGTCTCGTACTGAAATATGTAGTAGAATGATTATGTTATTTAAAAAAAAATCCACATTACTTTATACATATTTTGGACTATGGCACCATTATTTTAAATAGTTGCACTCACTGAGCTACTGGCACCACCTGTTGCTATTTTTACTAGAACACATCTTAGAATAAACAACTCGGAAATAAAATAGTGATACGATGACCACAGCTACTGAAAGAGCTTACAGGTGGCAGTGGATATAAGCATAGGCTTAAACCAAATGCCGTATGATTGATTGTCCCCCACAAGGAGCCTAAACGCCTCAGATATAGAGTGAAATCCACATTGAGAAACTCCTTTAGTGGCTGCTTCGACATGATTACTTTCTGCCAGGATGGCATCTAACGTTTCTTGTCTTTGTTGTTTGTAAGCTCTTTTAGTAACTCTGGTCTACTAAAAGCCTCAAAGGCATCAGGGCCAAAATGGAGAGAACAAAGACGTGTGTCTTTAAGAACAGACATCTTCCCATTCTTTTCTCGCTAGGAACGCAGTGAAGACTTACATCGTTCTCTTGTTGCCCTCCGACTGAAAATTGCAAGCCGCACGTTGTGGCATTACATCCTTTATATTTGTAACGGCAGTAGCTCACCAAGTCCAATAATTTCACGTCATTGAAATAATGGCGCCCCCATAGTCCGTTTAATACAATGTGTTTTTTTTAAATGACGTAAATCTTTCATGCCGTTTTCCACTACAATTTTTAAATAAAAAACATAAGTTATGTTATATTAAGCCATACAAGTATTAATGCACAGGTGGTATTAAGTCTGTAAAAATATAGCTGGTAAATTTTCATCACTTTGGTAAAAGTCATCGCTATAAACAATGTGGCAAAATGTTTGGACTACATTTATTGTTTTGCTACATTTACCGTATTGACCCGAATATAAAACTCTTTTTTTTCCTTGGAAATCAGGGTCTAGACTTTGACATGTGAATAATACACCCACCACTATAGGTGGCGCCAAATCCACGTGAACGAGTGTGCCAAGAAATACACCTTTGTCTGTAATGTTTAAAATGTAAGACAGTACCCAGATTTGAAGACCACAGTAAGATTTCACTGCTACTGTTAATAAATGTTGGGATGGCTACTATGAGATTGATAGCCTAATTGTTATATAATTTAGATAGGTTACCTGTTATTTTTATGGTATATTAATTTTTTTTATGTGATTGTTGGTGCATTTTACCAGTATTTACCATACTTTCAAAAGAAAAACTAAAAAAAGAAAAATATGCAATCTGAAAATATTTTTTTCTTAATAAAACACAAGATTTGGTTTTCAAAAAGCCTTTTTCCAAAAGGTACATCTTGAAAAAGTGGGGCCGTCGTATAACCAGGGTCATCTTATTTTCAGGTCAATATGGTATTCATAACTGTGAAAATATTTGTAGTCTTGTTCATATGTAAATTGCCCATGTTTTTTTTATGTACTAAATAACAGGATAAAGGTCTCTCATGGGATCCAAGAGGTGTAGAGGCTGCTGTCAAGACAAGGCAGCGCTCCTCGCCTTCTTCAGTTGCCTCTCATCACCCTCTACTGTCTACAGACACTATAGCGCATGGGATGCAATTAGACTCATCGGCCACTCTCAAGGTCAGCTGTATGGAGCATACTTTGAGGGAACAAATTGAGACAATAATAAGATTAGGCACTTCTTTCTTTATTTCACTAATGGCTTTGCCCTCCATTAGCTCGTGGAATTAAGACGGATAACTTTTCAAAGCCTCTCCGTTTTTGTATGCGAGAACGTAGGCTGCAGAGAAATGTTCTGGTGTATGACCCTTTCCCCTGGAAATATATGAATATTGCCATGGCTTTTTTGTTCATTTCCGAAAATGTACTTTTGTCCCTGCGGTGCGTGCCAAAAACGGACAAATAAATCAGCGGCACGCCGTAACGCTGCAACTGTTTTTAAATAAATAACATTTCTGCCGAAAAGGGCAAGCGTTCGTAACTAAACAGAATTTGTGGCATGCAAGATTTCCATCTCATCAGCGGGATGTTAGTGGCTGTCAGAATGGGACTAATATTCTTCATGCTTCACTGAGTCTTTTTTAAACACATCTGTGTGTGCCTGTTGGGATCAGATGGGCTAATTGAAATTCATTAGGACGAGGGACCTGTAACTGGGTTGGAGGCATAAACATGAATATTGTGGGTTAATCTGTATCACCTGTATGGAAGCAAGTAAAATAACTTTTAGTCTGGCTTTAAGGCTTCCTTCCTCTAATGAATTATTGAAATGAGCATTTGAGAATGAATAATTCTAGGCTAAAACAAGAGGAAGCAGACTTGCTACGGATTCTAAACAGCAGAAGTGGTGTGCCTTGAATGAAATTCATATTAAATGGGAATGACTGTTCTAGATGCCAGTATAACCAGAGGTTAAATTGGGATTTTGGAGTAGGGGAATGGTAAAATCTGGCAGTAATTCTGTTTCCCCAGGTAAGATATGACAAGCTACAAGACAAATAAACTGCCAATAATTTTTTATCCCTGTTCCTCAACAAAGCCATTCTGCTGACTGAAAAACTTTTTAGAAGTACTGTATATAATGCCTGATTAGAAATTACAGAAAAATTACTTTATGCTTGTTTTGTTCTTAATCGTTAAGATATAAAGTACACTACAGTTCAAAGGTTTGTCTGTAAATAAAATAATACTTTTATTCAACAAGGATGCATTAAAATGCACAAAGTGACAATATAGACATTATATTATACAAGATAATTTCAAATAAAAGCTGTTCTTTTGAACTTTCTATTCAGGTTACCACAAAAATATATTAAGCAGCTGTTTTCAGCATTGATAATAATAAGAAATGGTACCAAATCAGCACATTAGAATGATTTCTGAAGGAAAATCAACTTTGCCATTGAAGATATAAATTGCATTTTATTTATTTTAATTGTATTAACTCTTTATTTTTTTAAAAAGTTGCCAGCCACCGCCAGCATTTTTGATCATTTTCACAAAAAATGTATGGACCCCAGAATATTTCTTGTATGAATATCTGAACATACATCAAAATAACAAACAGAGCCTCTACTTTTAAACAAAACAAAACAAAACATCTGTTTTATTCTAGCTTCTATTTTGTCGATATTTCAATGTAGGTAAGCAACACTTTGAACAAAAAAGTCAGAGAAAATCGTGTTTCATCAAATACAACATCTACATCATATTTAGTATGATGATTAAAGCAAATATGCAGTGGATTGCTCATTATCAACACTCCCAAAACATCACAGTACTTTACCACTTGCTGGATCGTCATTTCATCGACAGTTTTGATTTATACGCTGTTTATTGTTGTTGGTCACATTATTTTTCATATGCATCTGCCAATGACTTGATCAGGAGATTCTGGACTCATTCAGGCGATGCGTGTGAACCTGAGTGTGAAAATGTGAAAACCCGGAATATTTTACGCTATTACTATTTTACTGTGTTTTTGACCAAATAAACGCAGTCTACGTGAGCAAAAAAATTTTTTTTTAAAAACAAACAAATATTTGTGACCCAGGACCACAAAACCAGTCTTAAGTAGCACAGGTATATTTGTATCAATAGCCAAAAATACACTGTACGGGTCAAAATTATTATAAAATAATTTTATGCCAAAAATCATTAGGATATTAAGTAAAGATCAGGTTACATTGGGATATTTTGTTATTCATATATTTTGTATATTTCCTACCATAAATATACAGCCATGGCCAAAAATATCGGCACCCTTGCATTTCTGTTAGAAATTTTTTTTTGTTTGCATTGCATTCTATGGGATTCAGATCTGGACTCATCACTGGCCATTTCAGAACTCTCCAGTGCTTTGTTTATAACCATTTTGAGTGCTTTTTGAAGTGTGTTTTGGGTCATTGTCCTGCTGGAAGACCCATGACCTCTGGTGGAGATGCAGCTTTCTGACACTGGCCACTACGTTGCGCCCCCCTCCTCCTCCCCCTCCTCCATGTTTGACTGTAGGGACTGTGTTCTTTTCATTTGAAGGCCTCAGTTCATTTTCTGTAAACAGTGCCATGATGTCCTTTACCAAAAAGCTCTACTTTTGTCTCATCTGTCCACAGTACGTTCTCCCAGAAGGATTGTGGTTTTGTCACATACGTTTTGGCAAACTCCAGTCATGCTTTTTTATGCCTTTGCGTCAGCAGTGGTGTCCTACTATAGCGTCCGTTTTCATTCAGATGGTGACGGAAAGTGCGAGGTGACACTGTTGTGCCCTGTGTCTGCAGATCAGCTTGCATTTGTTTGGAAATTATTTTGTGTTCTTTATCCACCATTTGAACAATACTTTGTTGGAATTTTTCATTAAATTTGCTTTCCGTACACATCCAGGGAGGTTAGCTGCAGTGCCATGGGCTGTAAACCTCTTGATGATATTGCGCACAGTGGACACAGGAACATTAAGATCCTAGCCTTGAGATTGTCCATGTTTTTCCACAACTATTTCTCTCAAATCCACAGACAACTCTTTATAATAATTTTTTTTCTCCATGCTCAGCGTGACACACAACACAAAGGTTGATTCAACTTTTCTCCATTTTAGTTTCACCAGGTTGCAAGTGTGATTACTATATTGCCCATACCTGTTACTTGCCACAGGTGTGTCTAAATACAAATTACAGGAGCATCACATGCTTGAAAAGCAATTATTTCTTACAATTTTGTCAGTGTGCCAATAATTTTGTCCAGTCCATTTTTGAGTTCTGTGTGAAATTGTGTTAAGTTTGTCTTTTCTTCTCTGTTGTTTTTTGTGTTGTTCCAGTGCAAACAAAAACAATAAGCAATACCAAAACATTTGCAATTGGAACAATTTTCTGAGAGAAGTGTTGTATTTTTTTTGACAGAATTGCAAGGGTGCCGATATTTTGGGCCATGAAACTTAATTTTTGATTAATAATATGCATTACTAAGAACTTAACTTTAAAGGCAATATTCTCAATATTTAGATTTTTTATACCCTTAAGATTCCAGGTTTTCAAATAGTTGTATCTTGGCCAAATATTGTCCTATCCTAACAACCCATACATCAGTGGAAAGCTTATTCAGCTTTCAGATGATGCATCAATCTCAATTTCACCCTTATGACATTTATGACTGGTTTTGTGGTCCAGAGTCACATTTCAGACCACAAACTTTTGAAAGGTAGCGTGTGTGTATTTTAAATGACATTTTACATTGCTAAAGCTAAAAATGGTCAACCTAAATTTTTATACCTTTAGCTGAAGATTACATTTTAACATAATTTAGCTTTTCAAATGACCACATCACATTATATTACATGCCCAACTTTTAAATTAAACAACTTCCCTTACTTCCTTAGATTAGCTTTCATTTGCCTTTTAAATTACATATTGCATTATATTACAAAAGCTAAAAAATGGTCACATTGAACATTTTCCTTTCTTTGTATTTTAGCAAGGTAGTTGTTAGGTTTTGTTATGCAGAATTTGGTCATGCTGAATAAGGCATTAATATGTGCTTTATAAGTACTAATAAACAGCTAATATGCTAGTAATATGTGTAAGAATCTATAGTCTGCCTCGACCCAGACTCCACTCCACAATATATGTTTGATCATGCTCATTTCCCAAAAGGGCTTAATTAGAGAAGAAGAAATTCAACAGTTATGTTGTTTCTTGACCATTTGGGATGATTACATCCTGAGCAAATGGAGACCCATTGTAGCATGGAAGCGGGTGTGGGACATTGAGAACCATCTCAGACAAAGAGGTGTCAGAACTTAATTACCATACAGACCACAGCTATTACGACAGGAGCAACTTCATTTACACTAAGGGTAGTGAAATGTAACTGTATAAAAGGTTTGAGATTAGGATGTTCTGGGTTCATTCCGACTCCGTTGAACCCAAGGTACTACATGTACTTTGTCACTGCTAAGCTGCAATAAACATCTTCATCGAGATCTTCTACGTCCTCTTCAATTTTTCTTACATATGCATGCTTAAAATAAGTGGTTCCCCCTACATTTCACATAAACATACCACGATCAGGCAGCAAAAAATGGGGAATATTGACACTGAACAATTTAACCCCTCAAAATAACATATTCCCTTTGTGACATCACTCACCCTGCTGATGAGCTCTCCCACCATGCCTGTCCAGGTGCCATTAGCGCCTGGCACTCCATACACGCCATCCCCAACTAGTCGAATACGGTACTTGAACTTCAGGATATCTGCCAGCTCTTTCAGCATGTCCACGCAGAAGCCTTCGTAACGCTCATTCCCTTCTAGTTCCTGGTGATTGGCTCTCAGCATTACATATGGATTCTCCTGTAAAGACATCATTGGCGTTACCATCGGCACTTATACATTTAATGCACTCTCGGAGCACTTTTGTAACATTCAACACTCACTTTTGTGTGACAAATGACTGTTTGAGTTGACATATCACACTAGCTGTGTTTCCAAATCTGAAATCTGTCTATTTAACGTGCAAAAAATTGGAATATTGCACCGCTTCCATCCCATGCGTTCAAGAGAACAAAATCAAATGAAATCGAATCAAAATGGAAGCTGATGCAACTGGGGAAGACACCGCAGCTCTTTTTTCCGACATAAGAAATTACTTGCACCTCAGAGTGTGCAGACGAAATGCAATAACAAACTCTGTCATGTTATCTTGCGCTCAGAGGCGGATGCCTGATGTTTGGGAACGCAATCGTGTGAGACAGTTCTGAGATATAATTATACCAAACCATTTTGATGACAGACTGCTCTTTCAAAATGACTAAAGCAACTTTTGAGACTGGTCAAGTGGTTTGTCCACTTACCAATGATCTGCTGAGGCAAAGTCACATGATTTTTTTGTTGCACATCAAGGAAATTATTTGGTAAATGTATTTTCATTGTATTTTATGCGCATGCTTGTTGGAGAAAAATAATGATCTGCCTTACTTTTATGCACATTTAAAAATTTTGTGCACATATTGGTGTTTTTAACACAATATGGTAATGCGATATAAGTTTGGATAGACATACGTAGATGGAAGCATAGTAACAGTTGGACACATAAGGCTCTATGACAAATGTGAGCCCACCAAAAGACCAAGTTCCTAATTTACGGTTTGTTTTCTCATGCTGCCCAAAGACTGAACAGATTTATTAGGCAATCTGTGGTCAAAAAATAAAGGCTTCGTAAACATTTCATCCCGCCATCTTTCAATAAACACTCGCTGTGCCAACCATCATACATTGGGACATTTCTAGTGTGTGTGGTGTCTAGTGTGCATGCAACACTTTGCATAAATTGAACAGAACATTGCCACGTTGGACATAAACAGACACAACAGAATGAAACCAGGCATATAAAAGCTTTTCAGAATCACTTCTTGTTATAACTGAAAAAAAAAATCACTTTGTCTGATGCGTTGCGGTAAGACAGACACTAAAATGGGTCTGTTGTACTTAAGATTTGTTTAGCGCAGACTGGTTGACTGGAGAGAGTGTTTCATTTTCACCAGTAAATCTGACTCGCTCCACTCCGATGCTTTGAGTGGCAATCTGAAGAGCTGAGAAGACTTTTCAGTCTTTTGCGTCGCCATGGCAACACTTTCTTTTTTTTTTTTCTCTACCTGCTTGTCTGGTCCTGCATCCCTGATTTTTGATGTGCCCAGTGGCCACGCTCCAGCTGGCCTGAGTATAGCAGCAGCTGGGTCTTGTGGCCTGTCAGATGAGGGGGGACGTCAATGGACATGTTCCGACACTTCAAATAAACCTGAACCCTATTAATACGAGCCGCTCATATGCATTCGAATAACACGGTAACTGTCCTTTCACCTCATTTGTATGTCCATAAAAGGTGCACGCTGTATTTGCAGATGGATGCGCACACCTTGGACCTGTCGGAGCAAACTGCGAAATCCCATATTGCCATGGCACAAAGAAGAGCCGCTTTGGCCCAGAGTCTGACACTCTATAAATGCAAATCCTTCCATTTTGTTCATTAACTCGTTGAATCATCCACGCATGTTACCGTCATGCCCTGCACTGACACCGCTGCGGTGGTTATGCAGAAAAGCACAATATAAATGCAAATTTTCATCGCTTAGAGCCTGCTGGAGGCACTCAAGTATTGCAGCCGGACACTTTCCCTCAAACTAGGCTTATTAAAGAGTAGCATTTCATGGACCAGTTGCATATTAGACAGACTGTTTCAAAGAAAGGAAGAAAGCTAATAAACAAACCTTCTGGATTCAATTAATAGGTCTACACACTGGGTGAGAGAAGTCATCTGCGGCTTCGGGTCATTACGTGTCGACCGTAATGTCTGACTAGCCTCTGGTCTGATTGATGATTAAGCCAAAGAAAAGGGAATGATTACACATTCATACTTAATAATCCATTATAAGCAGAATTTATGAAAAGACAGAGAAAGAGGAATTGAGGAAGAGGAGAGAAGTAAACTCTGACACACAGGACTGGGCTTATCACCATGAATCAGAATGTCAAATTAAACATGTTGTATTCTTTGGTTTTAGACCTTGGTTAGCAAAAGCTAACAGCTTAGCTTAGCCTTTGAAATTAAATATCACATAATATTATTGAAGATGAAAATGTTCAAATGAAACATCTGCTATTCTTTATGTTTTCAGTTATCCTGATGGAAAAAATAGCTAAAACCTAAGCTGGTTAGTCTCCCAGCCTGACCAACTAAAGAATTGGTCAAAACCCCTCAAACACCAGCATGCTGGCCAACTAAGACCAGCATGACAAGCTAAAGAAGTGGTCAATGCCGCTTTAAAACCAGCCTGCTGACAAGCTAAGACCAGCCTAACCAGCTAAAGTGTTCAAAACCCCTCTCTTCATCAATTTGCACTGGCTACCAATAGCTGCTCGCATAAAATTTGAGGCATTAATGTTTGCCTCCAAAACCACCACTGGTTCTGCACCCCTTTACCTAAATTGATTACTTCAGACTTATGTGCCTTATAGAAGCTTGCGTTCTGCAAGTGAATGGCGCATTATTGTGCCATCCCAAAGAGGCACAAAATCACTTTTCACGGACTTTCACATTAAATGTACCCTCCTGGTGGAATGACCTGCCCTGACCCATCCTTAGCCATCTTCAAGAATCGGCTAAAAACACAGAATTCTCATCTGTATTTGACCCTCTAACTCTAGCACCCTCTTTTCTAATTCTATTATTAAGAGAGAGAGAGAGAGAAAAAGCCATTTTATATTCTATTCAAGACTAACACTAGCTTCTCTCTATACAATAAAAAAAAAGCAAAAAAGAAGGCCTCAAACACTAGCTTGCTTTTTCTTTTTTATCTATTTTCTTTTTATTTATTATATGATTAAAAAAATCCTTTGTTATGTGTACTGTGTTAAGCTAAATGAGACTTGTCATAGCACTTGCATGTCATTGCTCTTTTTTTTTTATTTTGATTGCTTCCATTGTTCTTTTTTGTAAGTCGCTTAAAAGTGGCTGCTAAATGTCTAAATGTAAATGTAAAACTAGCCTGCTGACCAGCCTGAACATCTAAAGTGGTCAAAACCCCTCTAAAACAAGCCTGCTGACCAGCTATGACCAGCCTGAACATCTAAAGTGGTCAAAACCCCTCTAAAGTGGTCAAAACCCCTCTAAAACCAACCTGCTAAGATCAGCCTGACCAGTTAAGGAAGTTGTCAAAACCCCTCTAAAAAGGGCTGTTGGTTTAAGCTGGAAGTAGCTGATTTTAGCTGGTCTCCCAGCCTGGTCAAGTTGATCAAGCCGGCCTCCTTAGCTGGACCCCTCTAAAACCAGCCTGCTGACCAGCTAAGACCAGCCTGACCAGCTAAAGAAGTGGTCAAGACCCCACTAAAACCAGCCTGCTGACCAGTTCAGACCAGCATAACCCCTAAAGAACTGGTCAAAACCTCTCTAAAACCAGCCTGCTGACCAGCTAAGACTAGCCTGACTAGCTAACAGATTAATGTTTAAAAAATGTTCAAATGAAACATCTTCCATTCTTTATATTTTCAGTTAGCAAACATTTTTCCCTGTTGAAAAAAAAACTAAGCTGGTTGGCTGGTCTTAGCTGGTTTGAAGTGGAAAGAAGTGGTCAAAACCTCCCTAAAACCAGCCTGCTGACCAGCTATTACCAGCCTGACCAGCTTAGTTTTTTTTCAACAGGGAAAAATGTTTGCTAACTGAAAATATAAAGAATGGAAGACCTGCTGCTGACCTGCTGCTTGTCTTTGTATTTTTAGTTAGTCTTGGTTAGCAAGCTAACAGCTTAGATTTTTAAATGACTATTACATAATGTCACAGTAGCTCTAAAATTGTCATTAAACATTTTTGTTTGCAGTTAACACTTAGTTAACAAGCTAATGCTTAGCCTACCTTAACCTTTTAGATTGCATTTCAAGTACCATTAAAGAAGCTATAAACTTCAACCAGCTGTTTTTAGTTGTTAGCAACCTTTTAAATTACACATAACTTTGCCATATTTGACTTAACATCAGTAAAGCTAAAAATAACCAAAGCATCTCTGCTTTCATTGTCTTCAGTTAATCCTCAGTTAGCAAGCTCACTTCTTAACCTTAAATTACATATCACACAATGTTACAGAAACTAAAAATGAAACCGTGATTAAACAACTCCTTTTCTCAGCTAGCTTCTAGTCTAATTGATGATGGAATGACAGAAAGCAGACCACATATTTACATATAATAATCCATTATTAGCAAAGCCTGTGAAAAGAGGGAGGAAGCAATCGAGGAAGAGGAGCGAGGTTAACTGTGAACACACAGGACCGGTCCTGGCATATCGCCATCAATCTCAGGAATGGAGCTCGGGCATCAATCAACTGAGTGAGTGCTGTTATCAGGCCAAGCAATCCTCTCTTCCGAGCTTGAATGGTTCCATAAAATCTGCGGGTCACATCAGAGAAAGAAACTTTCCGTTTAATAGCGCAGACAGTGAGATTAAGGGCACTTTGAGTGTCACGTCTGCCAAATGCAACATTCCTCACCAGTCTGGAGCAGATTTGATTCTATTTGTTTTCTTGGAAGGCTGTCAGCTGATGAAATCCATTTTACAAATATAGCATGCCGGCAGTCTGGTTTGGTGCGTTTGAAAAACAAACACATTAAAGTCAATCTTACTTCAAATCAAATCTCAAAGCTTTTTGTTCAGAAGGTGAAGAAAAATTGGATTTGTGCGTTAGCATTTCTCAGACGTTCTGAGTGAGTTTGGTAACTGACTGGTCCACTACTCCCTCTTTGATTCATTTATGCACCCCTTGATTTTTTTATGGCTCACAGGGGGTGAATGCCACTGAAGATAGTCCAGCTCTGCCCAACAGTGGCCTGAGAAACAGAAATTGGTCACAGAGGCGGCACATTACATGAAGATAGCACCTCACATTTCATATTTATGAACATTTCCAATTGCTGTGCGAATAAAGGCTATCTGCCTTTTCTTGAACACAATAAAAGTGGTCTGTCCACTGAAGATGGCATGCCTTAGGTTTCATCATGAAATTGTTTCTGCAATCGTGCTTCTCCATGTTTTCAGAAAGAGCACTTTATCGCCATCATTGATTGCAGTGTGAATTCAACTGCTGAATTTGAGGACTCTCTTTTCTTTTAGAAGATGCAGTAATACAGTATCCACTCCATGTCACATTATTGTCTTCTGCTATTGCACCCATACAGATTAATAATACTTTGCTTTTCTTTTTTTTTAAGATGGGTTTTCAGAGACAATTTTTGTCTCAGTGATTCAATTGATTCAAAGCATGGTGTGGCATTTTGAAAAACACTGCAGATAGCATCACAAAAAAGGCGATTTTATAGACTGAACGGAAAGTGAACCCAGTTTCACAGGCAAAAACAAAATGTATCTTAGAAAAAGGGTCCTGTCGACAGCTTTATCTGAGAAAGCCAGCTGTTTTTGAATGGAAAGCATATCAAACCGAATCAAATGACAGCACAGAGAGGTTGAAACAGTATTAAACAAATAAAACAACAGCGTAGTGTATTTGCACACCCTGTTTGTGTTGTTTTACCATTTGAATCACTAAGAGAATTATGCAAATCAGGCATTAACTGTGTCAAACAGAGTAAACCCAAAAGCATTTATAGTGTCTGGTTGAGTTGGGCGGAAGCAGCTGAATTACCACACGCCAAAGTGGCACAACTGTGAATTCACCTCTGGCCCCATTGCCCACTGCTCGACTACACACTAGTAATGATTACAGGAGGACTGTGGCCAATTGTAACACTAAATTTCGACAAGTTAGCACTCAGCATGCCCAAGTTCTCTCTATAAAAAGGAGTGTAAAAAAGAAATACATAGCTTTATATAAAGTATACATTATAACATTACCGCCCCTTAATCTGCACATTTTCACTCATGGCGCTGCCATTTTGTTCGAAAGCGACAATGGTGTACCAGTTCAACGTCATGGCAAAAGTTTGAGCAAAGCATGCTAACTGTTCTGTCGTTGGCTGCACAAATGAGCACAGAACACTATTAGAGTTCCAGCCTCAGAAGAGAGACAAGAGAACAGTGGATTTATTTATTTACTGTATATTACGATGTTGCCACACAAATCTAATATAAACATACTTGTTTCCCCCAGCTCTTTTCCTTCACAGACATAACTGACTGTTTTTGTATTTTTAACATAAACTTGTGTGTATCTGAAAGTTTAAGCACAATAAGACATGAAAGAGAACTTAGTTTAATACTCACATGGCGTGTGACAGCCACTTTCTGTGTGTGTGCTTCAGATGTGTGTTTAGAAAGCCCTATGTCATAAGTTTAAACTAATATGGTTTAAAACGCATGATTTCAGACATAATAATCAATCATAATAATCTGAGGAATGAGATGTAAAGGCACAGCTCTATTCTGGAAAAAGGGGGCAGAAAGCAGCAGCTCATTTGCATTTAAAGAGACATGCACGAAAACTGTGTTCCTGCTTCCACTCAAAATGAGCATTTTTTTAATGATATAATAAATGATCTGTGAGGTATTTTGAGCTGAAACTCACGGACACATTCCGGGGACACCTGGGACTTATATTACAACTTGTAAAAAGGGGCATTATAGGTCTCCTTTAAACTGAGTGTTTAAACCAGAGGGCTGAAATCAGCATGGAAAATGTATTTCTCAATTACAGCAGACTTTAATAATCCTACAAACATTATAAGTGGACTCCAGGAACTTAAATAAAACTTATAAAATAATTCATGACCCATTTAAGCACACATTATTCCTCACAGCTAAAAGAATTATTACCGTATAAAGGTCAGAAATTATTCAGCAATATTAATGAGTATTAAAGGAGTAATATTAAGCCGAGAAGTTCTCTAATACATGTGAGGTAAAGTGAGCTCACATAATATCATATATTAAAGGGGTCCTATTATGCTTTTTTACTTTTTGAACTTTAGTCAGTGTGTGGTGTGTATGTTTGTGCATAAAATAGATATACAAATTTACAAATGTCCACTCCAAAGGGAGATATTTCATTATTAAAAAATCCCTTTTCAAGAACTACAACGAACGGCTCATTTGGACTACAAGCTTTGTTTTACCAGATGCTATGATGTCATAACACGGTCCATTTGAATATGTTAAAATAAACCCCGCCTACTGAAATTTGAATGGTTGCAATGCAGCACGGAGAGCCGCTTTTGTGACACTTCAGCGAGCCGCAGCGCCTCAAGCATTGACGACAGTGATCACGATCTCCTCCGGTGGTTGCGTCAGAGCTGCGTGTTGTTGTAATAATGTTAATTATGTAAAAATACGGCATTTTTCGAACCGTCAAGCATGAGAACGTTCTATTACACCCCCAAAAACAAAATGAAGACTTTGTAAAAAAGCATAACAGACCCCTTTAAATTAGATTAGGATTGTTACAATATCAGATTTTCACAACGATATTGTGATATCTATAGAAATTACACTAAACAGAAGAGACTAAAATGTTAACCATTTTTAGTTTAGCACAGTGTCAAAGTAAGACAATTTATGAAAATAACTACATATTTGCCTTAGAGTGTTGATCAAGTGTTTGAAATAACTTTGGACCCTGGACTGAACCAGTCATAATTTGCTGGGGTTTATTTATAGTAGTAGCCAAAAATACATTGTATGGGTCAAAATTATTGTTTTTTCTTTTATGCAAAAAGTCATTAGGATATCAAGTAAAGATCATGTTCCACAAAGATATTTTGTAAATTTCCTACTGTAAAAGTATCAAAAAAAATCTTTTATAAGTAATATACATTGCTAGAACATAATTTGGACAACTTTAAAGGCGATTAACTCAATATTTTTATTTTTTGCACCCTCAGATTCCAGATTTTTAAATAGTTGTATATCGGCCAAATATTGTACCATCATAACAAACCATACATCAATGGAAAGCTTATTTATTCACATTTCAGATGAAGTATAAATCTCAATTTTCCAAAATGGACCCTTATGGTTTTGTGGTCCAGGGTCATATAAATATCAGCCATATTGGTGCCACTGAACCGAATCAAACTTGCATATTTTGCTGATTATTGCTGCTAAAAATAGACTGCCAAACGTTATAACAAATCAAGGAGAAGAGTGCAAAAAACTGAGGAACAAAATGGGTTTGTGGTTGGCCAAACTGAACCAGGATTTCCAGGGCAAGAATCATGACAACACCCGTGTTTGTTCTTACAATTTTCAGTCAAGTAGGTGAAACATTAGGCTAATATCTTAAATAATACTGATTGCACGTGTCTTTACCACCTATTAACTAAGGTTTGTCAAAACTAAGTTACTAAGTCATTCTCTAAATGATTTAGCAGCCTCCAGACATTTTCTGTGGTTTAGCAGAACAATGTATTCAGAAGTATATTAACTGTGCAATCCATGCTGTTGTTTACATCGGAGTATCTCCAATATGGCCATGCATCCGGGTAACTGACCAAACTACGACGTAAGTGCAAACCCTCTATTATGTGTGATGTGTAGTATTCATTTTCAAACATTGCCAATACCAGTATATTGTGACATTTAGGCATGATTATCATCAATAACTGTATATCACGACACCTCTAAATTGGATATTTTGTCTTTACCAAGTCTGCGAATAGCCACTAGTCCATCAATGGTAAAGTAACAGTTTTTTTTTTGTCTCAAATCAAAGTCTGAGAGTTATGAAAAGCAGAAAACACTTGCTATTTGTGTGTGCTCAATCAAAGCACTGAATCTCTGTCTCCTTCTACACATGATATAATGCCAAAGGCATCAAGAGCAACTACAAAACCCCACAGAACAGTTTGTACAGTTTAGACAGCTTTACCACTTCAAGCCAAACCAGCTCTAATATACTGTCTATCCTTACAAAAATGTTAGATCTAGCCCATATCACCAGGGTAAAATTCAATCTTTGTGTTTGTGTGTGTGCTGTAACTCTAGCGATGACAAAAGCTCACAGCAGTAATGAAAACGCTGGTGGAGTGGTCCACAGGTGCCGAGTTCTGCAGCATGTTTTCAACTGTGCTGCTTTTACCGAGATAAAGCAGACTTTGCAATCAGCCTGTGATGAATGGGCCGTGATAGAGCCGAAATTGCTCTTCGGTGGCTCTTTAATGCGGCCAAAGTCTTCGTATATCCTTAAAGAGGAATAAACACATGGTGCAAACTTCTCCCCAGTTCTCCCAGCTGCATCATCATCAAGCGCATTAACAATAAAAGATCTAAGAGGAACTAATTGTTCCACCTGTATTCCACTCGTTCCTTTAGTGACACACGCACAACCTCTTCAACATAATCATCTCTATTTCACTTACAGTGCCGCACAGCAGTTTTTCATAAACCTGCTGAAAACACCAGCAAATTTTCTCTTGGAGACTTGTGTGCTGATGTTCCCACCAGGCTTTTCAAAAAACTTTAAAATAGGATTGTTAAATTGTGACGTACAGTGCCTTGCAAAAGTATTCACACTCCATTTATTTTTGTCACATTTTGTTATGTTGCCGTCTTATGTTAAACTGCTTTAAATTACTTTTTTCCCCCACAAAAAAATAAATAAATACAATTTTTGTGTGCAAAGATGTAGTGCACATGCATCCATGTCGAAGACTGATACAGAAGAGAAGAAATTGTTGAATAGTCCTTTTGCTTTCTTTGCACACAAAAAGTACACAGCTTCATACAATTATGGTTGAATCACTGATGTCACATGGACTATTTTAACAATGTCCTTACTACCTTTCTGGGCCTTGAACGTATCAGTTGCGTTGCTGTCTATGCAGGGTCAGAATGCTCTCAGATCATCAAAAATATCTTAATTTGTGTTTCGAAGAAGAATGAAGGTCTTACAGGTTTGGAATGAAATGAGAGTAACTAATGACAGAATTTTTATTTTTGGGTGAACTAGCCCTTTAAGCTAAGATTATGGTATTTGTGGCATAATGCTGATTACCATAAATAATCTTCTCTCTGAGGCTCTGGCTCCTTCTGCACGTGATATAAAAAATCTGGTTTACAGGCATTTACAATGTACATGAAAAGGACCAATCTGTAAACATTAACATAACATAACATGTTTCACTAGTATAGCCACAACATGATGTTACTGTGAAAAAAATCAGTTAATAACTTTTTTTTCTGTGCAATGTTATAGCTAGTTTTACTTTGCCATGGTAACTTAACATCTAAAACCCAAACAACCATGAAAATAATGAGAACAACTTTACAACTCAAAGCAATTACAAAAATAATACTCAAAATAAGTTTAACCAAAACAGTTAATGAAAGTACTCTGATAAAATTCTTCACACTGGTCGACCAGTAGTTAAGTTTTGCTAGTAAACAGCATTACAATGCTTGTCTTTTCAGCAGTTCTTCACGCTTATCATATTATTCATCAGGTGTAAATTGAACTGAAGATGATTTCTCCATCTGTCCTCGACAAGGCTGCTTTAAACCAGCTATTTATTGGCTTTCAAGCGCTTCATTCACCTTGCATGGCCCCTCTTCATTCGCAGGCTCTTTATTCCTCTCTCTTTTCTAGTGAGGGATGACCCAGCCAGATATGCGACATCCGGCCTAAGGCTGTGGAGAACCTCTTTTTTCTCATCACTATACAGTGTACGAGTAGATGAGAAAATTGCCCCTAGATAACAGCCTAGCGGATTACATCTTCAATTGGTGGTTGCTGCTTCAGGAAATGCTATCACACGCATACTTGTTAGTTTCCACTCATCTCAGAGGAGAGTCTTTATTTAGATCAGTGCTGAACCCTGAGGTGATCAGAGACTAGACAGACTGTTTCTAGAAGCTAAAGAGAGACTTCTTCAAAAAGAAGCAACTATATATCTTCTTGGCTAAATCAGTAGGGTGTGTCCTCTACTGAGGAACCTGAACCAGGGTAGAAGATACTGTAGGACTTACCAGGATGGTAGTTATGGTGAGAGTGGTGTTGAATAGTGTGTCTGTCACGTTAAGCGATGGAAGCTTCCTCTCCATGGACAGTCCCTGCTCTGAATGCCACTGACCGATCTGTAGGAGAAACACATAAGAGTTATACCAAGCCTTCAAGCAAACTATGTTTAGCAGAAGATCCAATGACATGAAAAAGAGCAACCATGAAGCCTTAAATGGTGACTTCACCCCAAAAAGATATTTCTGTCATTAATTACTGATCCTCAAGTAATTCCAAAGACATTAGACTCTAAAGCTCTCAAAATACAAAGGGAACATCAAATGCAAAATTAAATTTTACATGGTTTTTGCATATAAATGTGTCTTAGCAGTGTGTGGACACCCTACAATGATAAATATCCATTTACTCCTCATTTTATTGGCAATGATGATATGTGGCAATTTACACTGATTCTTGCATGTATTACTTCAACAGTTTGAATGTGTAGATTTGAAAATAGAATATTTGAAATGTCAATTGTTCCTTACAAAATTATTTTTATATGGTTACAGAAGACCTGCCCTTACAAATATTAACCATAGTTTTACTACAAATAATACCAAAAAAACATAGTTACTAAAGTTAAACCATGGTAACCACAAATTAACCATGCATTTGCTGCTCTAACCATAGTTTAAACATTGGTATTTGTAATAACTGTGGTTTATACAAATGGTAATCAATATGCCAAAAACCGTACTACAATAAAGCCATGGTTAATTTTTAATCAATCATTTTTTAAGGGAAATATCACATCGCTGCTTAACCCCCCCCCCCAGCTAAAACCAGTCTAAGGCTAAAGTGGTTAAAATAAACATTTTCCTTGTTGTGTTTTAGTTAGCCTTCAGTTAGCAAGCTAACAGCTTAGCCTAGACTAATCTTTTAAATTACCAATATCACATCATAATAAGAAAAAATGGTCAAATTTAACATTTACCTTTGTTTGTGTTTTCAGTTAGCTTTCAGTTTGCATGCTAACAGCTTTATGTCTAAAACTGGTCAAACATGTCCCTTTATTGTGTTTTTAGTTAGTTTCGGTAAGCCGCTAACAGCTCTGTCCAGCTTAGCTCTTTTAATTACATGCCACATCATGTTTAATACTGAAGCCAAATACTAAGTTAAAAATGATCAAATTTAACATTTACATTTGTTTGTGATTTTAGTTAGCTTTCAGTTTACATGATAACAGCTTAAAATAGCTTAGCCTTCAAATTAGCCATCACATATCATTACAGAAGCTTAAAATGGCCACATTAAATATGCATTAAATATTTGTCCATTTCTGTAAGACAAAAATGCTACAGCCTCTGTAATGTCTGGAGTATGTGGATATCAAAACATAAACCCATGAGTAAGGGTTTGAGCTTTTATTTTGAAATTGCCATTAACAATTAACGTTAGCATATTAGGGAAGATGCTGATGTATTCTCCTGCGTTTGCATAGGATTATAAATGATTTACCTTACAAATCTGATGAAATTGTGCACGCAGATAAATGTTATAGTAATCCCAAACTCACAACAATTTGTAGAGATGGAGGTTGAGACGCTCGCTCTACACATGTAAGTGAAAACAGTTCCTGTTATCATAGATTCTCTCAAACTGGGAATAATTTATATACAGAAACTGAGCTAAGAACGTTTCTCATTACTCATCTCTCAAAAACTCCCCTTATAACGGAGAGAATACTTTTCATTGGTTTTAACTAGAGCTGGCAGTTTAACGCGTTAACTTAATTAATTAGTTATGAATAATAACCCGATTAAAATATTTTAACGCAGTTAACGCACTGGCCCCACCCCCAGATCTGTACATCATTTCATATTGTTGACTGTTGACAAATATTATGCAGGGCAACAACTCCATAAATGCAACTATGCCTTAAAAATAAGGTATTATTTTATAAAGATATTGGTGCAAAAAAATGCCCCTATATGTGTTTTGTCTCTATTTATCACATAACACACAAAATCACACGGTCAGGATTTTATCCTTATCTATCACAAGTTTAAATGTGATTTTATACAACAGTTCAGTAAATAAGAAGTTGATATTGTGTTATATTTTAAACACAATATTATGTGTTTTTGCTCAATTTTGCAGAGAACATATTTTGAAGCCATAGCAGAATTGTTGGATGTCTCAGACTAACACAGCAGTGTTTAATTTTGTTTTGAATACAGTGTGAACCAATGATTCAGAGAGCCATTTACTTAATTCCTGAATGAATCAGCCGTTTGAGCGAATTGAAGACATTTAAGTTACCACCACCTGCTGGCAGATTTAGTTTCTTATTTAGAGTATCATTTCATTAAAAAAAAAAAAAAAAAAAAAAAAGAAGAAGAAGAAGAATAAAAATAAAAACATTAAAGGGATAGTTCACAATTTTTTTTTTTAATTCTGTCATCATTTACTCATCCTCATGTCATTTCAAAACGTTCTTTTGTGGAACCTGAAAGAAGGTATTTTGAAGACTGTTGGTAACAAAGCTGTTTTGGTTACCAATGATGAACAATCGTATGAACAAAAAATACAGCTGTTTCTCAAATTATCTTCTTTTCCATAGATTACATTAGGCCAGTGCAGCCTTTTTATATGTTTATGTGCAATAAATTCTATTTGGAATCAAATAAAATACATTTTATTAAACAAATTATTTCTTGCTGAAGCTACTTTTTGTAATGTCTGTTTGATTGTTTACACAACAATGACTTTATATTATCTTTTGGAAGTAATTTCTCAGCCAAATCTGATGTGTGATTGATGTGTGATTAATTAGTCTAATTAATCGAAACATTATGTAATTAATTAGAATAAAAATGTTAATCGACTGACAGCCCTAGTTTTAACATCTCAAAAGTCATAACAGATTTAATTTAACTGTATAGGTGCAGTTTTTGCCCACCTATTTTGAATTTTGGGGGTATTTTTGTTTATTTTGGTGACATTTTTGTCATTTTGAAGCATGACATTCGCAGCCCTTAATATAAAAGGGGACATTGGATTCCCATTTTCCACAAGTTGGTACGATTCTTTAGGCCTTCATGAAATGTCTGGTTAAAATTCCTCAATAGTCATGTAAAACAACACCCTTTTTACCTTGTCAGAAACATCTCTGCTTCCGCAGCAACCAATTTCAGTGCATGTCTCTTTAAATGCTAATGAGCTCTGCTCATCACGCCCCTCTCTTATATGGAAGAGGAAAGGTGCACAACTGGCTGAGGGCAGAAATATGCTAATATTACACAATCCGTTAGCGGTCGTGCACTGTAAAAAACTATTTGTTGAGTCAACTTAAAATAATTTGTTACCTAGCTTGGCTGCCTTAAAATATTAAGTTCGGTCAACTCGAAAAGAGTTTAGTTAACTACAAATGTTACATTTTATCAGGTGAAAACATAGATATTTGAGTTGATTTAACTTACAATTTTAAGACAGCCGAGTAACGAACACAGCCATTAAGTTTAACAAACAAATTTTTAGTTTAGTCAACTTGAATATCTAAGTTGTTTTCCGGCAGCAGGGTAACAAATTTTTTAAGTTGATTCAACAAATTGTGTTTTTTGTTTTTATTACAGTGTGGGCGGGGCCTGAACAGTATGACAAATTATATTGGTTAGAATGTTTAGGCTTTTCAAAGATTACATTTATTTATTTATTTATGTATTTTTTATAAGGTGGTTGTGTTCACACACTGCTAAGACACATTTATATGTCAAAGTGAATTTTGCATCTAATGTCCCCTTTAAGAAGAGTGACCAGGATATGTTTCAAAAATGGACTTTTAGTGTTCCACCAAAGAAATCAAGTCATACGGGGCAGACACAAAGGGAGAGACATAAGGGAGAGTAAATGATGACTATTTTAATTCTTGCATGAACTATTCCTTGTACAGCTCAATGTCAGGTGGAGGAGAATGCGGAAGTGAGCTTGTCCACACACACACACACACACACACAGAACAGTCAGAACACCTTAAAGGAAGTGGCGAAGGGACATGCGCTCAATCAGAGATGCAACAGAATGCATTCATTAACTCAATTACACCCCAATTCTCTGAAGCGAGCCAATGTCCTCATTATCATTCCGGATTTGGCTGGCACCCCTTCGCTAGACCGCCTATATGGAGGCCACGCTGCCTTTAATGGGAGGCTGAGTCTCCACCCAGCACACATGGCAGTCCTAAATCAGCCATCATTTTTATTTTTTATTATAATTACAAAGCGGCATGGTTCATTGGGCCTCCTGCTTGAAGTATTCTGCAGAGGTGCTGCTCTATTTATCTTCCCCTCAGTACCTGATCCCTAGCGTTTCCATAGACCCACACGACACAGGGGAGGATGATGCAGCACTGCGCTGGATCTAAAATTACCCGCTCTCTGAGATATGAAAGTGTCAAGGGCCACAAACAGGGAAGAAAGTGAGCAACAGGAACTTTTTTTGTTCAAAGTAAATGTAAGAAGCAAAACCAATCTAGTAGTGTTATTCTAAGGACTTTACGGTTGCTGCAGCCACAGACCTAGGAATATTTCTCCAAATCCTGCTTGCATGGGGGACCTTGCGTGAAACACTCCTAAAAGCAAGGGCAAAATACATCTGCACTAGTTTGACTTTTATGTTGCAAAGGAGAGCTGCTGTTCAAGATTGCACTGATCCTCGTGAGATTGCAAGATGCCGAGGATAATCCATTTGAAAATAGCTCAGCATTCTTTCAACTGTAAACCTGTTTTTCAAAGCACACTGCAAAAAATATTTTCTTAATCATTATTTTGGTATAATATCCCTGACACAAGATATATTTTGTTGCACTGGGCGTTTCTTTTTTGAGTATTTTTAACTAAATGTAATTATAGTTATAAAATAATTTTAAAATATACAATAAAATAATAACAAAAGAAAATAAAATTAAAATGAATTTAAATTAAATCAAATTTAAAAGCATGACAATGAGATACCAGAAACACATACACTCTGAAAACAAGTAATTTATTTTTTTAAGCATAAATATAACAAAATTAATTAATAAATAAAATTAAATAAAATCTGAAAATGTAATATCAAAAATAAATTTAAGATACGTTCTCTCAAACCAATACATTTCTTTTTAAATCTAACAAAAAGTATTAATGGTTAAAATAAAATGATTTGCCCAAGATAACAAATATAAATAAAATAAAATAAAATTAATAAAAATGTATTTTTTGAGCATTTTTAACTAAATGTAACTATAGTTATAACAAATAATAAAAAATATTCAATAAAATAATAACAAAAGAAAATAACATAAAATTTAAAAGCATGACAATGAGATACCAAATACACTTAATTATAGACATATTCTCTCAAAACAAGTCATTTTTTAAAGTTCTTTTAAAAATTTTACATTTTAAAAAAACATCATTATATTAGAATTAAGTAATGATTAAAATAAAATAAAATGAAATAAAACAAAACAACAACAACAACAACAACAAAAAATAAAAAATAAATAATAATAATAATAATAATAATAATAATAATAATAATAATAATAATAATATTAATATTAATATATATATATATATATATATATTTGACAATGGGATATCAAAAATAAATTCAAAATATGTTCACTCAAACCAAGATATTTCTTTTTAAATCTAACAAAATTTAGCAAAAGTTAAAATAACATAATTTGCCAAAGATAGCGAAATAAAATAAAATTAAATAACATAAAATAAAATCAAAATATAGAAATAAAATCTAAAAGTGTGACAATGAGATACCAAAAACACAATAAAATAAAATAAAATAAAATGAAATGAATAAAAAAGCATGACAATGGGATACCAAAAACACTTAATTCTAGACATATTCTCTCAAAACAAGTCATTTTTGAAAGTTCTTTTAAAATTTAAACGTTTAAGTGTTTTTTTTAAAGCACAATTACAATAAAATTGAGTAATGGTTAAAATAAAATAAAATAAAATAAAATAAACCAAGACATTTCTTTTAAAATTTAGTAATAAAATAATTTGCCAAGGATAACGAATATAAATAAAATTAAATAACATTAAAAAAAAAAAATAATAAAATAAAATAAAACATATATATATATATATATATATATATATATATATATATATAGAAATAAAATATAAAAGTGTGACAATGAGATACGAAAACACTTAATTTTAGACATATTCTTTCAAAACAAGTGAACACAGTGAGAGAAAGGGGAAAGTGAGGATGCAAGGACACCTGGAATCAGAGATTTCCTCTGAGAATATGATCAAAAGATCCTGCTTTCTATTTTGTTCCCTCTTCGCCTCTACGGTAGAGACACCACCTTACTCTCACAAATGAAATCCTTGATGGCTCTGTGGAATCAGCAGCACATGGCTGTGATGAGCTGAAAAGAATCCAGAGCCAGACCCTGATCTCCAACCCATTTCAATAGAGAGAGAGGGTGTGATACCAAGAACAATTTGGATTTATTAGGAGAGACATAAAGCAAAGAGAAGAGGAGAACGTGTAGGCAGGGAGTGCAGTCAGGGACAGTGAGGGACCATGCAGTAAAACTGTGGGCAGGAGGAGAGTCTGGAATTCGTCCAATAGGGAGGAACAGCTCTGAGAGCAGTCATCTACTCAGCACAAACAGCTCTGACAAACATGAGGAACAAAACATGCCCAGAGTGGCAACTAGAGCAGACACACTCATGCACACACACATTTACCCAGACATTACATAGACCTCTATTGTTTTATGTACAGCTAACAGAAAATGTGCTGTATTTTTACAATTAAAAAAACGTATTTACTGTATTTTTATGTAGCCAATGCAACTCTGTGCATACTTGGAATCTTGGAAGTGCATATCTATATTTACAGTGCATATAAAAAATGGTAAATATCAGACAAAATTAAACAAGCTCAAGTATTAAGACTTGTATGGCTTAATATAACATAAATTATGTCTCTTACTGAAATATGTAGTAGACAACCTATGAAATATTTGCGTTATTTACAAATATCCACATTGTTCTATACATATTTTGAACTATGTGGGCGCCGTTATTTTGATGATGTCACATGGTTGTGCTTATGGCGCTGCCTGTTGCTATTTTTACAGCAACACAACTCGGAATACACAACTTGGAAAATAAAATACTGATACAATGCCACATTGCGGCTTTTGGTTGTAATTTTGAGTCGGAGGGCAACAAGAGAAGCGATGTAAATCTTAACTGCTTTCCTAGTGATAAGAAGAAGAGAAAAGAATCGGAAGATGTCTGTGGAAGAATAAAACTTCTTAAGACCCGCGTCTTTGTTCTCTCCACTTTAGCCCTGATGCCTTTGAGGCTTTTAGTAGACCACAGCTACTGAAAGAGCTTACAAACTGCAAAGACAAGAAACGTTAGGCGCCATCCTAGTAGGATGTAAACATGTCGACGCTTGTCATGATGCCGCAGGCACTGAAGGAGTTTCTCAGTGTGGATTTCCCTTGATATCCAGTGGTGTACGTTTATATCCATCGCCACCTTTAAGCTCTTTCAGCTGTGGTCATCATATCAGTATTTTATTTTCCGAGTTGTGTATTCAGAATTGTGTTGCAGTAAAAATAGCAACTATTTGACATCATCGAAATAATGGTTCCCCCCATAGTCCAAAACATGTATAAAACAATGTGTTTTTTTAAATAACGTAAATCTTTCATGGGTTTTCTACTTTATACACTACCAGTCAAAAGTTTTTGAACAGTAAGATTTCTAATATTTTTAAAGGCTCTGATTCTCACCAAGCCTGCATTTATTTGATCCAAAGTAAAGCAAAAACAGTAGCACTTTGAAATATTTTTACTATTTAAAATAACTGTTTTCTGTTTGAATATATTTACAAATGTAATTTATTCCTGTGATTTCAAAGCTGAATTTTTAGCATCATTACTGTCACATGATCCTTCAGAAATCATTCTAATATGCTGATTTGCTGTTCAAGAAACATTTTTTGATGAACATTTTTGATTCTTGCATTTTTGATTTCAGCATTTATCTGAAACAAAGCTTTTGTAACATTATACACTATACCATTCAAAAGCTTGGAGATTTTTTTGGGGGGAAAGAAATTATAGGAAATTAAAACTTTTATTTACCAAGGATGCTAGAATGATTTCTGAAGGATCAGGTGACTGGAGTAATGATGATAAAAATTCTTTGAAATCTTTAAAAAACATTTAAAAACTTGACTGGTTGTTTATTTCAGTATAAAAACATCATTTATGTTATATTAAGCCATACATGTCTTAATACCTGGGGAACTTGCCCCCACAATGGGGTAACTTTCACATGCCAATAACCGATAAATTGCAGATCTTACAAACTATCTAAAAAAAAAATCTAATAAAAGCTATTAGTAAATGTAGGCAATCTGGAAATGAGCACTAAATATCCAACATCATGCGATATATATCAATCCATATGGGTCAATAATAAATTAACACCGAAATGATACAGATGTTCAACCTTAATAATTAAGTCAGAATAATTAACCCCATAAACTGTTGTAATAGTACTTATAAAGAATACAAAAAAGGCATGCTTTTCCAGAGAGAATCTAATGAGATCAGCCTAAAGTTCAATGTGGCCATTTAAACGTTTGACCATGATTCCCACTGATTTAAAGGTGAATGGGTTTCACGGTTTAATACCCTTAAAGGTCTTTAGTCAGTTTCATGCCTATGGAATAAATAATCACAATAAAGGCCCAGCAAGTGACTAATTTTCTACACTGGGCCCTTAAGAGGCTATAAGGGAGCAGTTGTGGTAATTAAGTGTGTAAAATGAGAGCAACAAGCCAAGGTAAATGGGAGCAACTGGCTGAGCAGGACCCATATCCTGTTCATTTAAACGAGTCGCGATTAATCAAGAGCTATGAGTCCTTGTCATTAATTACCGCTGACAAGTACACAATATCAAAGTCAAATTTGAGCTCCACTGCTTGTACAAACGGTACTTACAGCATCCTGTATGCTTGATCAAAGCCCATAATGTACTCAGGGACAGACTTCTCAAGTTCAACATCAGTCAGTCTGCTTTAGTCGGCAGAGGTGCTGTTGTAGGTTTATATCTCGGGAGGGTTTTCCCACTGTAATGCTAAAAAGAAAGTTCTGCCGAAGGTTTCCGGGGATGAAAGTGAAGAAGAGGTACAAATGTACAACTCCACATGCGTTTTAACTTTCTGATAATGTGAGGTTAGTGGTTGTCAGCAATAATCACAGAGCTCCATACCTGGCTGTAACACATGTAATTATCACCTCAGCTGTGCCGACACACTCCTTCACGTCTCCCATCTTCCTTTTTGTTGCTTTCCCCCATCCTGCTTGCTGCAAATCTACCCAATAATGAAAACCAGTGGGGTGGCTGGAGCAGGCAGGCAGAGTCTGGTATATTCTGTGAATGGAGGCATGAAGGAGTCGACACAGATCAATACAGATGGAGAGAGGAAGAAGACGGTGACGCATAAGCCCAAGCGTGGCCTTAGAAAGCACCGCGGCTCCAGAGATAACATGAACGCCTATTGTGAGCCGCCATAACCTTTCAGTCAGTTCTCGAATGGAGCTCAAACTAATAGGACAAAGAGGCAACTGTATCTGTGTGCGACTTGTCAACCCTCTATCAAACTATCAGTGTATGAGTCCAGGTTCTCAAGAGCGTGTTTGAACGTGAAGTGGGTGTATACAGCGGTTGAATGGCACTATCTTCGCTTGGAGCTAAGCTGCCAAGTGTCATCGCACCAATCTGTGAGTGTTCTTTACAACCCAGTGACCCTGTGACCTGCAACTCAAAAACAAGTCCACATCAGCTCGTTTGGTGGCTGCCCGCTGCCGTTTATTCAGAGGCCAGAATTCCCGCCTCTCATGTGGAACGAGGAGAATGTCACACCTGCAGTCATTAGCGGCAAACATACGCCAACAGATAAAGAGTTAAAGGCCTGTTGGAAAGGTCATGTGGGTATACTCCCTTTCAAGAAGTGACCTTTTACTACAATCAAAATTTCAATTTGCAGCGCATAACCGCCAATAGAAAAACATTTCTTGTTATTCCCAAATAGCAGAGCCAATTTCAACATTCATTATTTGACATTATCCGCTTGCTGCAGGGCCGTTCCCATAATGAGGAGACACTGGAGATCAGAGCCCGTCAAGCTCCACCCAAAGCGCAGCTCACATCAAAGCTTTCTCCGAACGCCCCCCCACACACACTTAACAATGCTCTGCCGAAGCTCCCACTGTCCGGATGCGAACACTGAAAGCAAGGAGGAGAAGATAGGCTGAGACTGAATCCTACATACTGTCTAGTCCCCTTTTCATCATTTCTCATTTATTCTCTGTCTCTGCTAGCTTCTTCCTCCTCCAAGTCTCTGAAGGTCCTGACTGGCTGGTAATGGTGAACAGAGAAATCAATTCTAAAGCTTTTTCTAAAAGCAGGATTGTTATATGTACAATATTGTTGAAGCAAGAATACGGACAAACAAAAGTAGTGACTAAGTCTAGTGACTTATTGATTAAAAAAATATATATATATATTTATATTATAAGCAAGTACAGTTAAAGTCAAAAGTTTACATACACCTTGCAGAATCTGCTAAATGTTAATTATTTTACCAAAATAAAAAGGATCATACAAAATGCATGTAATTTTTTATTTAGTACTGACCTGAAAAAGATATTTCACATAAAAGATGTTTACCTATAGTCCACAAGAGAAAATAATAGTTAAATTTATAAAAATGTTACTGTTCAAAAGTTTACATACACTTGATTCTTAATACTGTGTTGTTACTGCCCAGTGTTTTTCCTTCAGGTCCCACAATTCTTAGTTTTTTTTTTTAGCATTTTTGTGTATTTGAACCCTTTCCAACAACAGTATGATTTTGAGATCCATCTTTTCACACTGAGAACAACTGAAGGAGTCATATGCAGCCATTACAGAAACATTAAGCAAGAAGCATTATGCATTAAGAGCCAGGGGTGTAAACTTTTTAATGGAATGAGGATGTGTACATTTATCTTATTTTTCCTAAATATTATATTTTTTTCCATTTAGTACTGCCTCTTAGAACCTACAGAAGATACTTACTTGTTCCCCAGAAGACAAAATAAATTACATTTTCCCACACATTGCGTTTCCTTCTTAAGCATCAGTGAGCTTTTGAACCTTTTTTAATAGAGTGTATGTAAACTTTTGAACAGAATTATTATTATTATTATTATTATTATTTATTTTTATTTATTATTATTTTTTTTTTATAAATTCAGCTAATATTTTCTCTTGTGAACTATATGTAAATGTCTTTTATGTGAAATATTTTATTCAGGTCAGTACTAAATAAAAAATAACATGCATTTAGTATGATTGCTCTTATTTTGGTCAAATAATATATAATTTTGAAGGTTCTGCAAGGTGTATGTTAAATTTTGACTTCAACTGTATATTAGACAAATGTATACAAATAAATGTACAAATTAAATTTTATAAATAAAATAATATTCATAAAATAAAATAAAGTAATACAAAAATATAAAAAATGCAACCAACATACATACATGTGATTATATAAAAAAATAATACATGTAGTATCCCATGTAGAGATACTATGACATTCACAAAGCAAAGCTTCCTTCCCAGACCATATGGCCCATCCTAGGAAACTTAAGCCCCTCTCCGAGGTGGGGTGATGTAATAATTACCAGAGCTTTTTTGTGATTTTAATCCTGTTCTGGATTGGCCGTGTCAGTAATTTTCCTCAATTTTTTATGGACTGTGCATTTTAGTGTCTGCAAAGATTACAGTGTCTTTTACTTTAAAATCTTCTGGAAAATAACCACAGGTAAAAAACAATCCTGTTAGAACTGAAATATTGGTAAAAAGCTGTAAATGTATGCCTATGCCAAGCCCGCAGGGCCTTTAACTACAGCTATACATCAGGTTCTCTAAATGGCAACCAGAAAATAGACAACCCAGAAAATAAAATTGGGGCTTTTTTGTGTGGTCATTGAGAACAGTTTTAATATTGTAAAGATGCTGCACGTAGGTGTCATGACCTTGATCATAATACAAAGATTTACAGAACTAGAATCTCATAGAGATCTTTAATGCATATTAGATTTTTACCTCTGAAAATATAGGGAAACTACTGTGATTCCTTTTATATAATTTATATGCAGTAGTAAATGGGATTTATATGGGATTTGGATGATTTACACAGGATAGTAAAAATAGAAAAGTACATTTACAGTCTTGGAGCAGAGAGAATGGAAGGTAAAAGGAGGATGTCAGGAAGTGTGTCGTTCAGACACTGCTGATGTCATGAAAACCGCAATATCCTGAAAACCAATCTTGTTTAATTCCAGGCTACAGATACAAAACTATGCTAGGTGTCACAATATTTTCACAACCAGGAGTCACAATAATGGCCTACAATATTACATATTGTCGTTTATTCAGTATTTAGCACCTTGGCCCTTATGAACAACAGTGTGAACAGTGATTTTTGATAAAACCTTAAAGGGTATGAAACCTTGGGTATTAAGACCTTTATGTCTCTTACTAAAATATGTAGTAGAAAACCCATGAAAGACTTAAGTTTTTTAAAAAATCCACATCGTTTTATACATCACTCGTGAGGTACTGGTACTACCTATTTCTATGTCTTGCATGTTGCTATTTTCACCGCAACTTGGAAAATAAAATACTGATACAATGCCACACTGTGCGGCTTTTGGTTGTAATTTTCAGTCGAAGGGCAACAAGAGAAGCGATGTAAGTCTTCACTGCTTTCCTAGCGATAAGTAGAGAAGAATGGGAAGATGCCTGTGGACGAATAAAACTTCCTAAAGACCTGCGTTTTTGTTCCTTCCACTTTATCCCTGATGCCTTTGCAATATTAGTAGGCCACAGCTACTGAAAGAGCTCACAAACGGCAGAGACAAGAAATTCTAGATGCCATCCTGGCAGGATGTAAACATGCGGATGCTTGTCAGTTACTGAAGGAGTTTTTCAGCGCAGATTTCACTCGATATCCAGGGCAGTTTGTGGCAAAAATCGATGGTATGGCTTTTGGTTTATGGCTTCCATTAAGCTGACGTTTTTATCATCGTTATTGGTGTAAACGGCTTGAAAATTGTGAAAGGTGGTCGTACAACATCAATATCAGAAGCAGGAAACTAAAAGAGAAGCTTTAAAAGAAAAAGTTTAAAAGTGTCTAATTGTATAAAGTACCTCGTCTATTCTTCTTTTGATTTATCCATCCAATCTGCCAGTATGCAGCCAAGATTTAGTCCAAACAGAGAAGCAAAGACACATAAAGAAACTCCCCTGTGGTCTACAATCAAACAGTCTTTATCCACATCCACACTCACACAACTCTCTTCACTTTAATTACCACAACACTTGCTGAATACAAACATATTGGCTTTAATGTCGGGTGCTAAAAAGAGACGAGCCTTGCGTGCCTCTCCGGCTTCTTTTCAAGTCAGTGTAGTTACCGGCTCTCATGACCTCGGGACTTTTTCAGACTCTCATCTATGTTTCTGTCTTCTCAGAAGCAAAAAACAGTGTCTGCAATGTTAAAAGTTGAGCCTAGGCTGAGCAATTAGCCATAAAGGCTACTGTAGGTCAGAGGATGATTGGTAGGCCAGATGATATGGACCTGAGGGGAAAAACCACACTTTTAAGAGACCTGACCATCATCACACGGTGCGTTTTTTCTCTCAGACATACCTCTCATCTTCTTATTTAGTTCAGCGTTCACAGACCCGCTCCTTCATATTTCATCACATCCACGTTATTGCTCTCCCCAGGCGGGCTCACGAGCTGACACAAATTGTGTACATTACAGACGAATGTTATGGCTGCTGTGACAGTTTTATTGCCGCCCGGATGAAGACATAAACGGGTAATTCATGATTTCTATCAGCGATAATGCTGAAGTCCTCAAAATGCTCCTCAGCTTCCATTTCTCCAAATTCTGTCAGAAACGTGTTTTTATACTGGCACCAAACCGTAGAGCATGTGAGAAATGGGTTCTTCGGAAATAAAAATATCACTCTGTGGAGCTCTTTAAGCGCTTTGAAATGTGAAGAACTTGTGCCTTATGGTCTAAATCGACTGGTCTCGAGTTGATTTGCAAGGCTCATGCCAAACCAGCTGGTGCAGTATGATATCTTTCAAGACAAGAAGCGAATTCATAGTTTAACTCCCAGCGTGTGTCGGGAAGTGTTGACTCCTCTCCAATGTTCTATGTGGGGTGCAAACTTGACGGAGCTTAGCGACTACTGTTGTCTTCAGCCACTGTGATAAAAACCTACATAAGACACAGACGGGACTAATAAATGAGGTCTCGTGCTGGGAGGACAAGTAAACAAATTCAGTTGAAAGAAAGAGCAAGCCAACAGTGCCAGGCGAACATAATCGAATTCAAATAGCTGCATGTGTATTAAAACAACCTGCTGTGAGTGTGTATCAGTGTTGAGGAGAAATTAAACTAAAATTAGTGACGCTACCAGCTACTTTTTTTTAGGAGCACGAGAGTGCATGGTTGCCTATCCTGTAGCAAGCATACACATATATATATATATATGTATATATATATATATATATATATATATGTTCCTTTTTATGGCAATACAGCTTTACAATAATCACAGTGTTGTATGACAATGCTATAGAAGACCATTTCCGCCACTGAATACAATTTTTTTTTTTCAGAATCTTGCAATTCTGACTTTATAACTAGCACTTTTGACTTTATCTAATCCTGACTTTGTATCTCGCAATTATGACTTTATAACTTGCACTTCTGACTTTATAACCAGCAATGATGACATTATATCACACAAATTTAACTTTATATCTCATGATTCTGACTTTATATCTCACAAATCTGTCTTTATATCTCTCAGTCCTGACTTTATATCTTGCAATTCTGACTTTATATCTTGCAATTCTGACTTTGTGTAATTCAGACTTTATAACTTGTAATTCTGACTTTATAACTTGCACTTCTGATTTTATAATTTGCACTTCTGACTTTATATCTCACAATTCTGACTTTATGTAATTCTGACTTTATATCTCACAATTCTGACTGTATATCTTGCAATTATGACTTTATATCTTGCAATTATGACTTTGTGTAATTCTGACTTTATAACTTGCAATTCTGACTTTATAACTAGCAATGATGACTTTTTATCTCACAAATTTAACTTTATATCTCATAATTCTGACTTTATATCTCACAAATCTGTCTTCATATCTCTCAATCCTGACTTTATATCTTGCAATTCTGACTATATCTCGTAATCATGACTTTATGTCTCGCAATTCTGACTTTGTGTAATTCTGACTTTATAACTAGCAATGATGACTTTATATCTCACAAATTTAACTTTATATCTCATAATTCTGACTTTATATCTCACAAATCTGTCTTTATATCTCTCAATCCTGACTTTATATCTTGCAATTCTGACTATATCTCGTAATTATGACTTTATGTCTTGCTATTCTGACTTTGTGTAATTCTGACTTTATAACTAGCAATGATGACTTCATATCTCACAAATTTAACTTTATATCTCATAATTCTGACTTTATATCTCACAAATCTATCTCTATATCTCTCAATCCTGACTTTATATCTTGCAATTCTGACTTTATATCTTGTAATTCTGACTATATCTTGTAATTCTGACTTTATAACTTGCACTTCTGATTTTATAATTTGACTTTCTGACTTTATATCTCACAATTCTGACTTTATATCTCTCATTCCTGACTTTATATCTTGCAATTCTGACTTTGTATATTGTAATTCTGACTATATCTCGTAATTCTGACTTTATAACTTGCACTTCTGATTTTATAATTTGCCTTTCTGACTTTATATCTCACAATTCCGACTTTATATCTCGCAATTCTGACTTTATGTAATTCTGACTTTATATCTCACAATTATGACTTTATATCTTGCAATTATGACTATATCTCACAAATCTGACTTTATATCTCGTAATTATGACTTTATATCTCGCAATTCTGACTTTATAACTCACAATTCTGACTTTATGTAATTCAAACCTTATATCTTGCAACTCTGACTTTATAACTCACCATTCTGCCTTTATATCTTGCAATTTTGACTTTATAACTTGCAATTCTGGCTTTATAGCTCTTTTTTTTTCAGACTTGCAAGTTTAATTTTTTTTTTTCATTTTTGAAATTGTGTTTGTAGCACCCAATAGAAAAACAGTCAGAATTGCGTAATGTAAATGTGCAATTGTGATGTATTCAGATGTAATTATTTATTTTATTTTTTTTGTACAGGCTTCCATTAAAGCTTTACAAACCATTTCAGTTTAAAAAAGTGTTGCCCATTATATTTAGTTAAATATGTGACAAAAAAATGGGGGTCTGCTGATACCTTTTGTGAAAATATAATAGAATGAATCGATTTGTTAAAAAAATGTGTTCTTTCATTTAAAAGAAGAGTTTATATGCATTGCTCAAAAGTTTGGGGTTGACAATTTTTTTTACATTTTTTTTTTTAAGATTAAAACTTTTAAGCAAGAATACATTAAATTGATCAAATGTAAAGTAAGATAATTCCGCAATTAACTGCAATTCCAGGTTTTCAAACAGAGATGGTGACAAAGAGGCAAAACTTACGGACTGCTGCTATAATAATATTTTTTAAACATCAAGTCAGCATATTAGAATTATTTCTAAGGATCATGTGACAAAGACTGAAGTAATGATGCTGAAAATTTAGCTTTGTTATCAGATGAATAAATTAAAATGTAAAATATATTATGGAATTCAATGTAATGTAAAATAATATTATTGTTATGGTAGTGAATGTATATAGTATATTATCATCAAATAATCATCCTTAAATAATATCACTTAATAAAGATAAAGTAAAATAATGGGTAGCCTGTAGCTTACAGAGCTACATTCTCAAATTAGCTTCCCCAAAACTGATGTGTATGAAGCAAGCATAAGATAAGACCAGGGCCTGGCGCTGTCTAAACTACTCAGAGGATGAGCTCTGCCGCCGAGGGGGAGAATCAAAGCGGGACATTTGCAAAGTGGGAGACACGGCCTGTACACAGCAGGAGAAAATCCAACAGTTGAAGCCTCTCCTTCAGGGAAGAGGAGCTGCTCCTCCCTGCTGCCAGGCTTCCACTGCAGGTGGTATAATCTCAGGCCTTGATTAACTACTTCTATTACCAAACTTAATTACTAAATCGTCAAGAGTAGCCTGCGCTGGCGTGAGCAGGCCAACCCCCCGCAGGAAGAGAGACAAACAAATAAACAGCAGCGTGGCTCCGACAGCCGGCTTCTGACTGCTATTAGGCTCCACAGAGCTCAGGCTAATTAATAGCCCGCGATGCTATCGATGGGGGAAATAAAGACAATTGACAATTGCCTCTTGCAAGCCCAGGGAGAGAGATGCAGGGCTGAGACCTGCTGGGCAAATGGGTTGGAAGTGTATGTGTGTGTTTGTTTTTCGCATTAAAAATATGTGGGTGGTTTTAAAGAAGCTGTAGTAGTAGCAGTAGTAGGACTACTGGAGAAATATTGGAAAAAACAACATATTTTGTTTTTCTGCAATATATATTACAGTTTGAAAAAATACAGTAATTTTCACCAGAAAACATGCATAGCTATATTTAGAAAGAATGAATCATTCGAGTGGGGTGATTTTTTGAAGTCTGAATAGTAAAAAAAAAAAAGCTAAAAAAAGGTCATTTTTACTCTGTTCATTTTTTTTTTTTTTTTTTTTTTTTTAAATGCGAAATACTGGTAGAGCTGCAAGATTTTTAAAAACTTGAACAATTTTCTTACTACTTGACTTTTCATAAGCCACATTCCCACTGTTTTTAACCAATTCAACAAAACTATATAATAATTATAACTCTCATGATTTTGTTATGGTTATTGATTATAATATTGAGATTATTGTGATATTGTAAAATATATATATTTTTATTATTTAAATTATTAATAATATTAAAAATTGAATACTGTAAAATAAATACTGCAAAATGAAAATAAAGTAATGCAAATAATTTTATTTCACTATAAAAAAACACTAACATTTTACTGTAAAATTTACAAATTCTAAATGATTAAGCTTTTATTAAGACTGTGAATAGAATTAAAAATAGAATTATTAAACAAAATAACAAAATTTTTTGTTTCATAGTAAAATTACAGTATTATTTATTGTGATACTGAGAGATAAAATTATCAAACAATAAGAAATATTTTGTAATAGTGTAAAATAATAAATATAAAATTTGAGTAATACAAATAATTTTATTTCACCGTAAAATGTTACTGTAAAATTTACAAATGGTAAATGATTAAGCTTTTATTGAGACTGTGATATTGTGAATAGAATTATTAAACAAAATAATAAATATAATGCAATAATAGTTTAAATTCTGTAAAATAAAAATGAGCAAGAATTTTTTTTGTAAAATTACAGTATTATTTATTGTGATACTGAGAGATAAAATGATTAAACAATAAGAAATATTTTGTAATAATAGTGTAAAATAATGAATATAAAAATTGAGTAATACAAATAATTTTATTTCACTGTAAAATACTGCAAAATTTTACTGTAAAATTTTAAAATGGTAAACAATTAAGCTTTTATAGAGATTGTGATATTGTGAACAGAATTATTAAACAAAATAATAAATATAATGTAATAATAGTTTAATTTCTGTCAAATAAAAATGAGCAATAATTTAGTTTTATTGTAAAGTTACAGTATTATTTATTGTGATGCTGAGAAATAAAATGATTAAACAATACAAAATATTTTGTAACAATAGTGTAAAATAATGACAATACAAACTATAAAAATAATTTCATTTTACTGTAAAATAATTAATTTCCTCATTTTAGAGTTAATAGTTTGTTAAGTGCATCTGAGCAGAAAACTAAAATGTTGAAAAATGTATTTAATAAAACTGATATTACTGTGATATTGTGAAATACAAATATTCTATACTGTAACAATACTGTATAATAAAACAGGACTAATAAAACTCCTTATATTATTTTATCCCTTTTTATTTCATAAAATTCCAATACTAATATTTATTCCTCTTCATTTTTTTGATTTTCAAATGGTAAACCATTTAGTTTTTATTTTGACAGGTTTCCAGCAAATAAAACAATGTGCACTGAAACACTGAATCATGAACTACATTTGTATAAATGCAGTGCTTGAAACCAGTAAGGCATATATTTATTAAATCGAAGCCTGCACAACATAGAGATACTGATTTTATTACTATATATGTATACTGTGCAGCCCTAACCAATGGTGTGTACGTGTGTGTGTACATGTGTGTGTGACTGCAAACATGCTTTCCCCGCATCGCTGCTCTAAGGGCACACAGGCTGGCGGGATGCCCAAACAAACCGACTCCTTTCTCATGGATCCTGAAGGGCATTTCCGCTCGGCTTGCCCCCTGGGACCCAGCGGCTATACTATCTAGCGTTCAGAGCAGGGCAAAGTCAATGAGATCACGCCACATCATCTCTGAAGCTCACCACAGAAAACCGTGTCCTTGGTCAGAGCCCATTTTCGACTGAAAAGGTGTCCTGTCATAATCCTGTCTGTCCTATTCTGTACATCCCAGAACAGGCTGAATTATATCATCCATTTAGCCAAAACATCGTATCTAGCACAAGCCAGCGGAGGACACCATCTGCCCACGATCGCAAAGTACTGACTCCTTATTAACTTGCTTGCTATCGCTCATTACCCGGTCTCATAAAAAGATAAACGCAGGGTGTCCTGAATTAAGCACATTTTCTAAAAAAATATTTACTAGTCTAAACAGTCTTTTCATCACTTGTTTAGAGGAAAGAGAGGAAACGCGTGGGTGAGAATGCCAGTTGGAGGCTGCTAAGCTGAGCGCTGTGCGGTGTGGCCGTGTTTAATGGGGTCTCTTTATGGAGATGACTGGTGAAGCTTATGGCAGAGCAGTGGGAGAAAACATGCCAGATCAGACAGGGAAAGCCACGGGGAACGTCAGGCCTGCTGAAACTGAGGAATACAGGGAGATGAGGTGACCTTCTTAATGGTGAAACATCTTCATATGCTAAGTAGGCTAACTACTTCAGACAGCACTAGGAGAAATGTACAAGCCACTGCTGTATCTCTAGCTACTAATAAGCAAAAGGCAATATATATATATATATATATATATATGATGGGGATAGGTGGGATGTATACCCACTATTTTATTAATAATAAAACGTTAGGAATGTGTCTATTACTGTCTGAGACTGAGGAAATATTTTTAGTTCTCTAGCTGGAGTTTATTTTGTTTTTGTGTGTTATAATGAGATGAATTTGTTATTTTGTTTTGTTGGGCGGGTGTTGCGGTTGGTATCAGTGGCAGAGAACGACAAGCAATGTTCTCTGCAGCACATGCTCCAATCTATTCCTTTTCTAATCTGTCACACATTTTGCTATCCTTTCTGGTAAAACCTAAAAGTAAAATGCAAACAGTTTCCACTGCTATACACTGCTATACATACTGATGTAGCTGCAATTCTATATACAATAAAATGACAAAAATGTATAAGTATAATTTAAAAATCAAATCAAATAAAACCTCTCATATTAAAAGCAAAAATGTGACGATGGACCACAAAACTATTCACAAGGGTAAAAAAAATTGAGATACATCATCTGAACGCTGAATAAATACGTTTTCCATTGATGTATGGTTTGTTTGGATAGGACAATATTTACAGAGATACAAATCTGGAATCTGAGGGTGAAAAAAAAAGAAAAAGAAAATCACAAAGTTGTCCAAATGAAGGTCTTAGCAATGCATATTACTAATCAAAAATTAGGTTTGATATATTTATGGTAGGAAATGTACAACATATCTTCAAGGAACATGATCTTTACTTAATATCCTAATGATTTTTGGCATAAAAGAAAAATCTATAATTTTGACAAATACAATGTATTTTTGGCTATTGTTACAAATATACCCGGGCTACTTAAGACTAGTTTTGTGGTCCAGGGTCATAAATATTACTGGACCAAAGAGTCATGCTTGGTTTCATCCACTGTTCTCCAAAATCCAAGAAGGATGAAGTTATCAAATTAAGTTCATTTGAGCACTTGAATTAGTTATCAAATATGATCACTCCCTTAAATTACTGTGTAACGAGTTAATTAGAACTTGTTTTGTAGAAAAACAGGCAGATGTGCAGATGAAATGATGTTGGGATATTTTTAATATCCAATTTTAGTGCTTACATTTTAGTTTTTACATTTCATTGAAACTAAAAAATCCTACTTTTTAACAATTACAGTGTTGCAGCTATAGTGTCAGAATATAGAAGGGTCATTCTGTGTTAAGTCAACCAAATTTCAGCTCAATTTCTTTTTGTCGATATTTTTTTCTGAAGAATGTCTGGGCGATAAAAGTCAAAATATTAAATGTCACTGGTGTATACTTACTGAGTAATTTGCTATTTTGTAGAGAGGGGTAAAAATGGCTATTTGGAGCCAAATTACAAGAGGGCAAAAATGACTTTTGCAGCAGGGATTACACAGAGATTGGTTTGTCTATTAGTAAAATCTGTTGACTTTAGCAATCTTTCTTGCAGTATATGCCAGTGGATACCATTGAAAAAAAAGGAAAAACAATTTTTCAAGTTTTTTCTCCAAAGTTTGCATGCCTGTAACTCAAGAAGTATTAAAGATATCTCAATACCCTTTTGTCAATGTTGGGTCAAAACAAGTTTTCCTTTTGGCATCTTCATTTTTAAGGCCCTGTATGGTTCAGTTCCAGAGATATTCCAATCTCAAAATGGCTCCAGGAGTAAATTGTTAAGTTGTGCACATTTACTGTACTGTGGGTCACTTTCTGAAATTTCTAGATTTCTGAAATTTTCCTTTGTGTTTGTATAATGAGATTTTTCAATTCATAAGTAGCAGGAAAGTTGCTTTTAAAAGTAATGCATTACAATATTGCGTTACTCCCTAAAAAAGTAACTAATTACATTACTTAGACACTTTTTATGGAAAGTAATGCGTTAAATTACTTTTGCGTTACTTTTTCAATCTGGGCAGGGCTTGCTTGTTTGTTTTTAATATGAAAGTTTGATTTTTAGCAAATGTAAAAGCCCTTTCACACCAAAATGAAATGAAGTGAATAAGCCTAAGGCTGAAAGAAAAGAAAATTCACATCTGTACAGTAGCACTGTAGGAAAAGGAACTTCAACACTCTTCAGCCATGAGAAAAATTAAGCACAAATGTTAGTTAATCTAAAATAAGTTTTGCCAAAAATGCCTTTCTTACTTAGATTTTTTTTGTCTTGTTTCCAGCCAAAATATCAAAAAATTCTTAAATCAAGACGGATTTTGTAGACAAGTAAAAAGTATTGTCTTGTTTTTTTTTCTGAAAACAAGTCCAAATTAAGTGTTTTTGCTTGAAAAATAAAATAATCTGCCAATGGGGTAAGCAAAAAACATTTTTCTGTTTCAAATACGTTTTTTTGCTTACCCTATTGGCAGATTATTTTGCTTGTTCTAAGCAAAAAAATCACTTAATTTAGATTTTTTTTTTTTTTTTCTGAAAACAATAATTTTTTTTTTACTTGTCTAGAAAATACTGTTTTCTTTTTTTTGGCTGAAAAAAAAAAGACAAAAAATCTAAGTAAGAAAGCATTTTTCGTAGTGTATGGTTAAACTGTATCAACAAAGGTCAGCAGCAAAGTCAGTGGTTAATAAAATGTGATTAAATACATAAATGAAACAAAAAGTAACTGCCGTTACTTTTTTGAAAAAGTAACTCAGATATTTTCTTGCAAATGGAAAAGTAATGCGTTACTTTACTAGTTACTTGAAAAAAGTAATATTATTACATAACTCACGTTACTTGTAATGCGTTACCCCCAACACTGATAAGTAGAAAGTAATTACTAATATTAGTAACTACATATGGGGGTGAGTCTGAAGTAGTAATGTATATTTATTTAATATTCAGACTTTTCAGTGTTTTCATTATGGCTGTGTGTAATTCACATAGCAGGGCAAACATTAAAGGGCAAAGCATCATCAATTTATATTTACCACAGGCCTTGTTTTACTTATAAATTGAAAAACCTCAATATAAAATCCCATCAGAAAATCTCAGGTGAACCCATGGTGAATTAGTCTTCTGGGTTTTGACGTCACGACTGCGGCTACACATCAACCTCCCCTTTACTACTTTTTTCAAACAAATTGATGGCCATGGACTAAATGCTTAAAGCAATGCTTAAAAATACCGGATTATAAAAGCTAAAATAAATCTGTTCTGGCAGATTGCAATAACTGTGTCTTTGAGGCTGCATGAGCTCTGATTTCAACAGCCGTGCTTTTACATTTGAATTGCTGTCAGTCACATACACCAGCGTTTCATTATTGACCATTTGTTTGCAAAGTCCAGTCTATTTGAAAGCTTTCCCGATCATTCTACACAGAAGCCAAGCTTCCAGGTGGGACAAAAAATACATTGACCGAAAGCCCAATGTCCAATAATGTTTAAAGCCTTTTGTCCAATGAACATTGATCTGTCTTTGCTCCATTAAAAACAAGTGTTCAAATATAAGCCACAGATTCCCTCTGATGCACAACTTCAAAAGGGCTTTATGGGCCGTGCATCCCCTGACATTTATAGATATATTCATGTAGAAAAACTGACCTCTGCTTGACTTTTATTCACTAAAATACTGAAATACACTGAGAGAGAGATAAAAGCATACCACAATATGCAGAACAATAGATAGAACAATTTAATGATAAATAGAACTAACAAAAAAGGAAAGAAATAACAAAAGATAGAATGAACGAATGATTAATAGATGGAACAATACAAAGATAGACAGACAGACAGACAGACAGAGACAGACAGAGACAGACAGACAGATAGATAAATAAACAGACAGACAGACAGACAGACAGACAGACAGACAGACAGACAGACAAACAAACAAACAAACAAACAAACAAACAGATATATAGATAGATAGACAGACAGACAGATAAATAAACAGACAGACAGACAGACAGACAGACAGATAGATAAATAGACAGACAGACAGACAGACAGACAGACAGACAGACAGACAGACAGACAGATAGATAGATAGATAGACAGACAGATAAATAAATAAATAAATAAATAAATAAATAGACAGACAGACAGACAGACAGACAGACAGATAAATAGACAGACAGATAAATAAACAGACAGACAGACAGACAGACAGACAGAAAGAAAGACAGACAGACAGACAGACAGACAAACAGACAAACAAACAAACAAACAAACAAACAAACAAACAGATATATAGACAGACAGACAGACAGACAAACAAACAAACAAACAAACAAACAGACAGACAGACAGACAGACAGACAGACAAACAGATATATAGATAGACAGACAGACAGACAGACAGACAGACAGACAGATAGATAAATAAACAGACAGACAGACAGACAGACAGACAGATAAATAAACAGACAGACAGATAAATAGACAGACAGACAGATAAATAAACAGATAGACAGACAGACAGACAAATAAATAAATAGACAGACAGACAGACAGACAGACAGACAGACAGACAGACAGATAAATAGACAGACAGACAGACAGACAGACAGATAGATAGATAGACAGATAGATAGATAGATAAAGAGACAGACAGATAGACAGACAGATAGATAGATAGATAGATAGATAGATAGATAGATAGATAGATAGATAGATAGATAGATAGATAGGTAGATAGATAGATAGATAGATAGATAGATAGATAGATAGATAGATAGATAGATAGATAGCCGGAGCCCTTATGTAGTCTTAGAAACTAATATTTAAGCCAGCTTTGTTGAGCTTAGTTTTGTGATGCGTTATTGCCCAAATCACAGAATAATTCGTTTTGGAGTATTTATTAAAACCCAGAAGCATATCACCTTACATCCATGTGCCAAAACTTACTCGAATACGTCTTGGAAAGTGTTGGCAGTGTGTAAAATAATCCACAAAGTGTTGAAATGTTACATAAGCTCTCATTAACAAGTCTACCTTGAGCACTGGCACACGGAGAGCACCGGCATACTGATAGAACCACGATCAGTTTAATGACACCTGCACGGAAAGCGGTGCAGCCATCTTGTCATCCCAGCTGGGTTTGATATACATCTTTCGAGCTGAAACCGATGTGAAATTGCAGTGCTGGTTGAGTGTGGCACAGTTCACGTATGTGAGACACTTGCCAGAGAAATTCAATTTAGAAGTGCCAATAGTGTGTGCTGGTCCGCCTCATATGCCCACCTCCCTCTCCTCCCTCCATACCCGCTTCCAGACGGGAAGCGTATGCACACATGTGGGCCAATCTGTCCAATGCCCGCCGGGTAGGATCGGCTCTGCCAACTGCTCCAGGACATAACAGATAAATCTAGACTTAACACTGTACTACTTTCACTCCCGCTCTCCTTTTAGCCACAACGCTCCATATTTTTTTTGTTTGTCCAGCGTCTGGGAAGATTCATGGATTCCCAGTAGGTAGGGTGTTGATATAGCCTTTGAAATGGCTATGAGCCCCAAGCATCTGTCAGTATATGATGTGGAAAGAGAAAGCATGTGCATTCGTGGATGTGTGCATGTGTGCACAAGTCTTTGTATAAAGCCTGGCAGCTTCACTCAAGACTTGTTGCCAAGGCATCCGTATAGCTCTAATAGCTGCTAATCTGAGACAGAGCGGTAAGGAAGCATTCTGCTTTAAATATCTCAGGATATTGACAGCATAAATCACACACAAATACAAACGTAATACTGTCTCACGGACATTAGCATTCACGTTTCATTTATGTAAATTACTACAGTGAGCTTAGGTATTCCCACAGCTGCTTCAGTACAGCTCAAGAACCCATAACTAAACCAGAAATGTTACTTTTAAACCATTTTATACTGTATGTAATCCACAGTGTTTCATAAATTTTTTGGAGTATGTGGGGTGCTGTTATTTTGATGAAATGAAATGGTTGCATTTGGTGAGCTACTGGCGCTACCTGTTGTCACAACACAACTCGGAAAATGAAATGCTCATGCCCTTTAAAGGTTCCCTTTAAAGTTTTACACCATATAAAATAAATGAAAACAAAATTACTTTTTAAATAATTCACATTTTTGGGCAGTACTAATATTTTTATTTAAAAAAATATTATTCATGCAGTATGCTAATTTAATACTTAGATGACATTTTCCAAAATGCAATACATGACAGAACACACACTGCACAGAATACTGTATCCCATAATGCAATAAAATCGACTTGACCTTCCATCTCCAGAGTGATGGATGAATCAGAAATAATATCAGCCATTTTCCTGAGTATTATTATTTTATCAAATTGCCAAAAGTGAAGGCATTTTCTGAAACTAAAACACAACAACCTATAGTTCACCCAAAAATAAATACTAATTAATCACTAATTACTCACCCTTATGTTTTTCCCAACCTGTAAGACCTTCATCTTTGGAACACAAATTAAAATATTTTTTATGACATCCGAAAGCTTTCTGACCCTGCACAGACAGCAATGCTCAAGACACATTCAAAATCTAGAAATGTAGTAAGGACATTGTTAAAATAGTGACATCAGTGGTTCAACCGAGAATACTTTTTGTGCACAAAGAAATCAAAAATAAGACTATTCAATAAATTCTTCTTTTCCGTATCAGTCTTTGACAGGACTATGGCGCATATGTGTTATGCTGCTGATGCAGGAGCCGGCATTCTGAATGTCCATCTGTCAAAATTTTTAGACACGTCAACAAGGACTGCTTTATGTACACTGCTTGTAAACAAGGCACAGCGTATCCAGGTTTTACATCAGAAATTAAGTCCTTATTTTTGTTTTCTTTGCACACAAAAGTAGTCTTATAGCTTTATAACATTACAGTTGAACCACTGATGTCACATGGAATAATTTATTGATCTTTTTACTAACTTTCTGGGCCTTGAACGTGTCAGTTGCGTTGCTGTCAGGAAGGTCAGAAAGCTCTCGGATTTCATCAAAAATATCTTAATTTGTGTTCTGAAGATGAAAAAGTTCTTACGGGTTTGGAATAACCTGATGATGCAATGTAAATAATGGGAGAATTTTCATTTTTGGGTGAACTATTCCTTGGCACCACTGCATTAAACATGCACACAGTGAGCTCAGTGTATCACTACTGTTTATCATAGCATAATGCACAGTTTAACACAATAACATTAAAAAAGCAGCATAAAGTGTAAACTACGCAGAACACCAGTATTCCATCCAAAAACAGCTGCTGTATTTTTCACACTCATACTCATTAAATGAAAACAGGCTCTGCTTGTATTTGTGGCTGAATGTCTGTCATTAAGGGAAAGAGGCACTGTGAGCTTTGCCATAATGCTCAGTCTTTTACAACAACAAGTGCACAACAAATAGAGAAAATGATGTGCAAAGGGGAGCTACGTTAGGACAGCGCTGTGACATTCGCATGAACTTTGCTGTCCAGCTGGACCGCACAGCAGCGCTGAAAGGGCCGGGCCAGGGAAGCGACAGATGCATTACATCAAATTGAGACAGCGGATATTACTCTCTAGAAAAACAGTGACGTCTTTGTGAAACTAATAAGGTTGGGTGCGAGCACCAGCTGCCAGTCCAATCTCTGTTGTTATGACTAGAATAGTGAACAAAGTGGCCTTCGACTGTCCATCTGTCCATCACGAATCACAGAGCTCGCCGTACGGGAGCAGTCGACGGAGAAAGTTGACAGTGTTTCAAAAGGTTAAAAGAGCAATAAAAAAGTGTATGTGAGTGACACAAGGTGACGGTCACAAAGGCTGCAGAAATGCGGTGTCACTCAGAAACCAGGCTGCTGTTTGACAGCACTACCCTTCTGCTCTCTCGCCGTCATATACAGAAACCGCCAATGCTAACAACAGTCAGCCGTCAACTCGATTTATCCTAAATGGCTGTTTTAAGTTGGAAAGCGCTCTCACTGTGCTGTTGGACGCAGCTCCGGGCAAAGAAAGAAAACTCACTTAAATTCAGAGGTATCAGTGTGTGAAAATGGATGGAAATTTGTATTCTATGACAACACTGTTGAGTAATGTTTTATTCTATGAGTAATTCTATTACTCAAAAAAAGAACAAAAGAACAGTACACCGTCACAATGCTCTCAAACACTATTTTGATAGTGGACAAACAATGCTTAGGAATCTCCTTTTCCTAAAAAAAAGAGGGAGCACAGCTTCACTGAAAACCCTAATAAGTTGACTGAACTAAACTGATTGAGTAAACTCGTTGCCTCAATTTAATTGAGTAATGGGGTATCACAAAACTTGCATATTTAAGTTTATTTAACTTGGAGGTTTTATAGACTATACTTAAATCATTCAGTTCACCAAACCTGGTGTGTATTTAGTGTACTTAAATTATTGTGTTCACCTAACTTGGTTTTGAGAACATTTGAGTAATTTTTTAAGTTAACAGAGCTTAAAATTCTTATGACAAGAGTGGCGGGGCTGAAAGCCATGGGAGCCAATCCCAGCCTTGCTTCAATGGTCCCACCCCACTAATCATAACAATAATACATACAACCTGTTTAAATAAAAGTCATATTTATTCAGACCTTTATAGCAATATATACTTGCATTTAAATAGTCAAAGAACATGCAGTATATGCAGTCTTCAAATTTTGCTGTCCATCTTCAACCTAACCACAGGCTCGACACTTTACCACAACGTTAACACTACAAAACCAATATGACAGAAACCTACGTAAATCCTAACATAACACAACATTTAAGTACTAACTTATATCTCCCTATGTTAATCTTGTGCAAAAACACACAAAATAACACTTAATTTCAACATTTACTTTCCATATTGTCTGATGCAAAGCATGATGGAAACTAGAAAACTCAATTATTCAAGTTCAGTTTACTACACCAACATTTTGAGTTTACAAAACTTATTTCAATGAGTCCAATGAACTTTCATTATTATTTGAGTGAAAATAACTAATTTCATTTAGTTAATTTCACTTTTCGGTTTTACAGTGTTCAATCTTTTAAGATCATTCTTTTGTAGTCTTCACAGATTGCGTCTTACAATCTTTGTACAATAATAATGTCATGAGAGTCTCTTCAGGTGGAGTGCAACACAAAAAAAAAGGTTACTCAAATGAAATTAACTAGTACCAGGGGCGTTTCCTCTGAGGAGGCCTCCTCAAAGTATTGGATGAGAAAATGAATACATAATTAGTACATAAATAAAACGCCAATGTTACAAAATATAACTCGTTTTTCTAAAGAAACATTGTCCAACAGTGACACCAGCAGGTAAAGTTACAGCGGGAGTCTATGTCTCTCTCGCCACCCCATCAAGTTTTAACAGAAACCCTAAAGCGTGCAGCGAGTTTGGAGGGGGGTAATTGAGAATGAATGGAGAGAAGTCACGTTAGAGGAGGCAATGCCTTCATTGTGATATGATTGGATATGACTGGTTATGTTTGATTGTGATTGGTTCATGTGATAAATCCCGCCTGTTGTGTTCATACTTGTTCCACATTTGCAAATCAGTCTGAATGAACAATATAATGGCGTTAATAGGAAGACTAATTTAAATTGAAGACTAAGTAAGTAAACAACTCACACTCTTAGATATAACCACTTTGTTACGTCAAAATAAGACTTAAAAAATAGTTTTTAGTTAGTAATCAGCTTGGTGAAATTTAAAGTAATTCTCTGTCTGTGACCAGTATTTACCTAGATTTGATGACTGGTGATCCCAAAAATTCAAAAATAGGTAAAAGTTAACTATTAAAAAGAATAGCTGACTGTAAGTTCACAAATAAAAACCTATTTTGTTGGTTGCTGCCTTGAATTATTATTGTGGAATAAATGTAAAATGCTTATAAACACTAACTTGATGCACTATGCACTTTCAGTCTTCATCAGGTAGTCCTCTTTGGAAATACCTTTTACTGAGCAAAGACTCTAATGCTCTGTGACGTTTTAAAATAACGTACCATTTGCACCTAAAACCTACTCGACAGTACGAATAAAAGCGAATGTGATGTAAAAACGCAATCGCAAGCATGCCGTTTTACCCTGTTTTTCGATCTCTCATCTTTCAGCTCTTTTATCGTGAGTCACGTTTTTCACAAGAATTTGTAAGTAAGGATTCCACATCCTAAATTGTTACATCTGGATATGGAGCTGTAATCGTAACTGTGTATGAAAGTGATTACAAGTTCTTGCTTTTACCACCCCTAGTGCTCATTTCTCTTGGAAACTGCAGTGATATGTACTTATTGATATGTTTTTCACATCTTACAAAAAATTTCCCACAGGTACATTTTCGTCATAAAATCAGTTAGAAATGATCCCCCTCATGTGGTCCCAAAATGTAAGACTTGATTAGTTTTTAATGAAACCTAAAAGAGATATTCTATTCAACCAAAACTTTGACGCTTATATATATACAGTAGTTTCAAAAAGTTTCTTGATGTGAGAGAACCAATAAGGTTTATTCCTGTGTCATTTAAGAACATTAAGCTTCCATTTACCATAATTGATGTGCTCTAAGATGTGCAGTGATCAATATTTATATGCAAATAAAAGCCTAAATTAAACCCGTCCATTATGTAAAGCGGTCGTGTCTCTTCAGAAGACTTAGATTGAACGGCTCAATTCACATGATTTCTTTAACAGTATCTTTATGGGCTTTTTAAACCGCAAAGTTTCCATGGAATAGACTTCCAAAGGAGGGACAGAAATCTCTCAGCCCTGGTAAAAAAAACAGCATATGCTGGTTAGATATGTTTTGAAGCATGTTTAAGCTGGTTATGAGCTGGTCCTAAAAATGAGCTAGCTGCTTAGGACCATCTTAAACCAGCTCATGGCCAACTTAGGACCAGCTTAAACCAGTTTCTGCCATGCTTCAAAACATACCTAACCAACATATGTTGTGCTTTTCAACAGGGTGGTTTCATTTAAAAAATCTTCATTTGTGTTTAGAAGAAAAACGAAAGTCATACTGGCTTGGAACTACATAAGTGTGTGTAAATGATGACAAAATTTCAGTTTTTTGGGTGAACTATTTCTTTAAATTCCCCAAAATTCGCTTTCTGCTTACTAATGGCAGATGGCACACATACAATAGCCACCGCTTCATGTCGCAATAACAATTCAATCTACATCCAAACCTGCCAATAAAAATCACAGGAGCATGAAAGTGCTAATTAACAATAATTCCATCACAATCGGTCCAGCCATCTCGCTGGACTCTATGAAATTGGATTTTATTTCCAATAAAGTGTTCTGATTGAGGACTGGGGGAAAAAAACAATGTGCTTTTAGAGGATTTCTCCACCTTTACATCACATCTGTGCGACCGCAGCCAGAAAATCTCATTGTGTTCCTGGCAGATAGAAGCATAAACACAGATAATGGCGAGTTTACCTCTGGCTGATGGGCTGGTGTGGCCGAGAGTTACTTTACCTGCCTTAGGCCATCCCTGCTGTTCTGCATGATCCGGAGGGCATAGTTCGAGCGCTGGCCTTTGCTGTTGAACTCGATGTGGCCTGTTAGACCTTCCAACTCTACCTATCCGGAGAGAGAGAGACACATGTTAACGCCTAGGGGTATCATGCGATCACAGCCACAAAATTCTTCAGTGCTGTATTGATTATATGGCAGAGCTCACTGGAAGCATTCACACAATGCAGGAAGCGGCTATAGATCGCCGTATGTCATGCATAGGATGATGCAGTAATGACAAGCTGATGGTCGTTAATCTTTAATGGCTGAGTAAGACACAGTGTCTCGGTTTCACAGATTCTGCTGAAGGCTGCAGTTCTGACGAGGGTTTGTGGGCCGCAGTGGTACAGAGAGCAAAAACTAAATGATGAATGAGCCTGCAACGGCAGCAGGTGAGATGATTGGCAGCTCGTGGGCTCTCCCTGCGGTTCTTACCATCCTCAGGTAGTTCATCAGGCTTGTGCCGTGCTCCCAGATCTTAGAGGACTTGCAGGAGAGTTGAGTGGCTCCTACGTTCTGGCTACGGTTCAGCTCCTGCACGGCTGCCACCACCGTGTGTACTGCATCAAACAGCAGCGCTGACGAAAGCTGGAACACACACACACACATAAGAGTAAACACACAGACTGAGCAAGGAAAAAGCAGTGTAACCCAACTGTGGGCTGCTAGCTGAGAAAGATACACACTTCATGGCCAAAAGTATGCTGACAAGCTTTTGATTCGCATGTTTGGCTATTCAGCCATAGAAATAAATATGCATTTGGCAGGTGCTTTTATCCAAAGGGATTTAGTGGCAGAAATGTATAGCTGTATGTTCCCTGTAAATAAAACGCATGACCTTGTTAGAAAAAATAACTAAACACCACAGACCATAAAGCTCTATTTAATTAAAAAGTATTTAATAAAAATCTGTAATATTTAATCTAAAACCATTCAAATTGTTGGGATCGTTAAGATTTTTCAATGCGTTTTAAGTCTTCTATGCTTAAGGTTGGATTTGTTTGATCAAAAATACAGTATAAACAGTAATGTTGTGGAATATTACTACAAATGGAAACTTTGAGAACATAAAATAATGTTTTCTATTTTAAAACATTTTAAAATGTAATTTATTCCTGTGATGGCCAAGCTGAGTTTACAGCAGCCATTACTCCAGTCTTCACTTTCACATCGTTTTTTATTATTTTTTTTATTTTATTTTAATTGTTGCTCTAGAAACATTTCTTGTTATTACTGTTGACATTTTTGCTACTTAATATTTTGTGGAAACAAAAATGTATTTTCTGGACTATTTCTGGAAATAGAAATATTTTGTAACAATAGCAAATGATTTTACTTTATATCATCCTTCTTGAATAAAAACATTAAAAGAAAAGAAAAAGAATATTACTGAATCCAAAATTTTGCATTGCAGTGGATATTTGTATTAACAGCTAGCAAATTACATTATTATATATAATTATAATATATAATTATTATTTTAATGTATTTTGGGGTATTTTATAATAATAATAACAATAAACTTTATTTTATAGAGCGCCTTTAAATGTAGCATCTCAAAGCACTTGAGATTTTAAAGGGATAGTTCACCCAAAAATGTAAATTCTGTCATGAATTACTCACCCTCATGTCGTTCCAAACCCGTAAGACCTTTGTTCATCTTCGGAACACACATTTAGATATTTCAGATGAAATCCGAGATCTTTCAGACCCTTCATAGACAGCAACGAAACCAACATGTTCAAGGCCCAGAAAGGTAATGAGGAAATTATTAAAATAGTCCATGTGACATCAGTGGTTCAACCGTAATTTTATGAAGCTACGAGAATACTTTTTGTGTGCAAAGAAAAGAAAAATAACAATTTTATTCAACAATTTCTTCTCTTTCCTAACAGTCTTTGACATGCATTGCTGTCTATGCAAGGTCAGAAAGCTCACTGATTACATCAAAAATATTTTAATTTGTGTTCTGAAGATTCTGAAGGTCTTACAGGTTTGCCACGACATGAGGGTGTGTAATTCATGGCACAATTTTCATTACTACACAACTATCCCTAATATATACAGTATCTCACAGGAGTAAGTACACCCTCACATTTTTGTAAATATTTCATTATATCTTTTTATGTGACAACACTGAAGAAATGACACTTTGCTACAAGTAGTGAGTGTACAGCTTGTGTAACAGTGTAAATTTGCTGTCCCCTCAAAATAACAGCCATTGTTGTCTAAACCGCTGGCCACAAAAGTGAGTATTTTCTCTCCCCAGTGTCATGTGACTCGTTAGTGTTACAAGGATTCTGAAGTGAATGGGGAGCAGGTGTGTTAAATTTGATGTTATCGCTCTCAGTCTCTCATACTGGTCACTGGAAGTTTAACATGGCACCTCATGGCAAAGAACTCTCTGAGGATCTGAAAAAAAATAATTGTTGCTCTACATAAAGATGGCATAGGCTATAAGAAGATCGCCAATCTGGAGGGTCAGCCTGTCAGTGCCCAGACTATACGCCGCACACTGCATCAAATTGGTCTGCATTGCTGTCGTCCCAGAAGGAAGCCTTTTTTAAAGATGATGCACAAGATAACCTGCAAACAGTTTTCTGAAGACAAGCAGACTAAGCACATGAATTACTGGAACCATGTCCTGTGGTCTGAGGAGACCAAGATTTAGTTCAGATGGTGTCAGGTGTGTGTGGCGGCAACCAGGTGAGGAGTACAAAGACAAGTGTCTTGCTTACAGTCAAGCATGGTGGTGGGATTGTCATGGTCTGGGGCTGCATGTGTGCTGCTGGCAATGCACAGCTACAGTTCTTTAAGGGGACCATGAATGCCAACATGTACTGTGACATACCGAAGCAGAGCATGATCCCCTCCCTTCGGAGACTGGGCTGCAGGGCAGTATTCCAACATGATAACGACACCATACACACCTCCAAGACAACCACTGCCTTGCTAAAGAAGCTGAGGGTAGAGGTATTGGACTGGCCAAGCATGTCTCCAGACCTAAACCCTATTGAGCATCTGTGGGGCATCCTCAAACGGAAGGTAGAGGAGTGCAAGGTCTCTAACATCCACCAGCTGAGAGCTGAAGAGGTGTCCAGTGGCAACCTGTGAAGCTCTGGTGGACTCCATGCCCAAGAGGGTTAAGGCATGCTGGAAAACTTTGGGCCCAATTTGGACATTTTCACTTAGGGGTGTACTTTTGTGGCCAGCGGTTTAGACATTAATGGCTGTATGTTGAGTTATTTTGAGAAGACAGCAAATGTACACTGTTATACAAGCTGTACACTCACTACTTTACATTGTAGCAAAGTGTCATTTCTTCAGTGTTGTCACATGAAAAGATTTAATAAAATATTTACAAAAATGTGGGGGGTGTACTCAGATACTGTATATATAGAGTAAAGAGACCTTAACCTCACTGATTATCTCATCTGAATGAGAGTAAAATCCTACATCCATGTTAAAATCATAGTAAAACAGTAATGGTAAAATCTACTGGAAAAACTTATCAGTGCCTGCCTTGTAAAATTAAATGTTCAAAAAAGCACATGGACAGGGGTGTTTGGGTGTCTGCATGCGTTTGGCCACGCAAAACATCATTAAATCATTTAGGCATTTCATCGTTGATCATTGTGATATAATCACCACTTCCTTTGTCCCCTCAGCCCCCTGGAACTGAATTACTGACCACTCTAATTACATCAGATGGCGTGTTAATGCACTGCAGCAAAGGCTGTGGAGTTTCCCTTTCCTCTGACATCCTTTCAGGTTCGGTGCTAAAGCTTTCTGTAATGAGGATATGTTATGCTGCATTATGGAACAGCATAGCAGCTTAGAGGAGGTGGAGATGTGCGTGTGTATGTGTCGTGAGGGAAGATTGAGTGTGTTTGTGACTAAAATAGCAGTCTGTGTAAATTTTGTTGTTTGAGTTTTTCTCCTTTCTGTAAAAAAACCCAAAAAAAAACAGTGTAACTATTCTGGTCACATGCAGGGAAACGTCCTGGCTGCTCTCATTAGGCAAAATGCAGAATGACAATGTGTGTGTGCTGCCGACGGAGACAGATATTCAGGTTCGCTGGTTAATCTCTGCACAGACTAGCCAGTCTAGTCTTTAGCTAATGAAGTCCGGGGCTTAAATATCGGTTCGGTTAGTGTCTTCCATATCAAACACATTAGGCTAAGCTTTGCATTTCTAGGCCAGTGTGTAACACAGAGTTGAGCCTCACTGTGGGGTTTAGACCTGTTTTCTCTCCAATCTGTCTGCCAGACTACAAACCATCCTCTGATTAATTAAAGATTAGACCTAATTAAATGAGAAATGCAACCAGGGCTAGTTTCTAAAAGCAGTAGCATTTATTTTTCAAAAATCTTCCCTCTTTAGCTTTAATTAGAATACAAAAATTAGTAGGTATTATGACTTACTTTCATATATCAGATCAAGAAATACATTGCCAATCGATCTTTGATCATTTTTTTTCTTTTTAGCTTCCCTGGATGTTTGATGGAGTACAAACTGGGACTGAGATCAGGAATAATACATTATACAGATGTTTTCATTTCCAAAGTGACGGAAATAACTGTGCTGACGTGAACACACAGGGTGTGTGTATTCCTCAGGGTGAATATGTGACTTTGTGTGATGAATTATACAGCCATAGCCTCGGCTTCAAGGTAAACGAGAGGACATGGGTAGTAGGCTGTTTCAAATTAATTAACACAGCATCCTTGAGTTACGAATAAATGACTTTTAGAACATGGACAAGACATAAACATGAAAAGGGACAATTTTTATAGAAGTATAGTTCACCCAAAAAGTAACATTTTGTCATAACTGACTTACTCTCATGTTGTTACAACTCTCATTTGTCAGTAAAATAAATAAGATGCAAATAAGTTGTTAGAATCTAGGTCCAAGTTGCTTTTTTTGCATAAAATTAAAGTGAATTTATGATGTCAAGCTCTAAATAAGCAAAAAAAGTATCATAAATGTAAACTACAGTGAATATACAGCTACTTTTATAATTGTTTTCCATGATATGGAAGTAGACTGCTTGGACATTTGTTTCATGAAAGAAATAAAGTCAATTATTTCATTTTTGGGTGAACTGTTTCTTTAACACTGATTCAACCATGCATATTTAAAACAACTTTAACTAAGAGTTTCTCAGTCTTACTGGTGTTCCTGCAAAAGGAGCATGATCACAATTCTCCTGCCAAGATCGATTGAGGCTGAGGACAAAGTCCTCAAAGAAAGGATGTGTCCTGTTGAAGACTGAAAATCCGACGATGTTGACTCGTTGATCAGCTAAATCGTCCAATCGTAGCAGAGAGAATTCCTGCAAGGGAAGAGAAAATGTTCAAGTTAATTCACCAATATGACTGCTTCTTATCAAGCTGCCAAGCTCAGGTCTCTTGTCGAATCTAAACAACCTAATGATGCCCATAGGAAGTAAAACAATATCGTCAGGCTCATTAACAAGTACTGAGGTAATTCTGCCAATTCCTGGGACAAGTAATTCAATTCAGCAAAAGTTAATGCTTAGGAGAGCAAATCCCAGCAGCTATTGTGTTTCAGATCCCATGAGGTGCACTTGGAAAAAAGGTCCGCAGTGTTGTCAGTCTGCGTCCCAGCACGTGCAGTACATCAGCTGAAGGTTAATAGAGATGTCCCTGCAGTTCTTGCTGACACTATTACAGTCTATGACTCTGTCACCATCACTGGCTCAGGGGACACTGATAATGCGAAGAGGAAGAGGAGTTATAGTTCTGGACCCATGACACAGATAATATGAGACGAGATGAGACAAGAAAAGACATGATGAGAAGAGACAGGACAAATTGAGACACTTCAATTGGATGAGAAATAATGAGATAAAATGAGATGACACGAAATATGAAAAGATGAACTGAGGCTAGATGACAAAGAAGAAGAGAGAAGAATAAATGGGAAGAGATTAGATGAGTCGAAACAAGATGAGATGAGACAGAATGAACGGAGACTAGATGACAGAGAAGAGAGGACTAAACGAGAAAAGATTAAATGAGACTAGATGAGAAAAGAACGGATGAACAGAGACTAGATAACAGAGAAGAAGACTAAATATATAAATTTATAAGATGAGACTAGATTAGAAAATGAATAAACTTAGACTAGATCACAAAGAAAAGAGAAGACTAGATGGGAAGAGATGAAACTAGATGAGATAAAACAGAATGAACTGAGACAAGATAACAAAGAAGAGAAGACTAAATGAGAAGAAAACAAATAAACTGAGACTAGATGACAAAGAAGAGAGGAGACTAGATGTGAAGAGATGCGATAAAATGAGATGAGACTAGATGAGATGAGACAATAAACTGAGACTAGATGACAGAGAAGAGAGGACTAAATGAGACTAAATGGGAATATCTGTGATTAAATAAAATGAGACAAGAAGAGACGAGATAAAACAGAATTGACTAGGTAACAGAGACGAGATAACAGAAGAGAAGACTAAATGAGGTAACAGATGAGACTAGATGAGAAGAAAACAAATGAACTGAGACTAGATGGAACAGAAGAGAAGAAAGAGAAGACTAAATGAGAAGATCTGAGATTAAATGAGACAAGACGAGACAGAAAGAGACTAGATGTTAGAGAAAGAAAGACAAAATGACAAAATATGAGATAAGGCTAGATGAGAGGAAAACAAATTAACTGAGACTAGATGAAACAGAAGAGAAGAGACAAGATGGGAAGAGATGAGATTAAAAGAGACGAGATAACAGAAGAGAAGACTAAATGAGAAAACAGATGAGACTAGCTGAGAAGAAAACAAATGAACTGAGACTAGATGGAAAAGAAGAGGAGAGTAGATGGGAAAAGATGAGATAAAATGAGATGAAACTAGATGAGACAAGACATAATAAACTGAGACTAGATGACAGAAGAAAGAGGAGACTAAATGGGAAGATCTGAGATTAAATGAGACGAGACGAGACGAGACGAGACGAGACGAGACAGAAAGAGACTAGATGACAGAGAAAGAAAGACAAAATGACAAAATATGACATAAGGCTAGATGAGTGGAAAACAAATGAACTGAGACAAGATGAAACAGAAGAGAGGAGACAAGATAGAAAGCGATGAGATTAAAAGAGATGAGATAACAGAAGAGAAGACCAAAAAAGAAAACAGATGAGACTAGCTGAGAAGAAAACAAATGAACTGAGACTAGGTGGAAAAGAAGAGGAGAGTAGATGGGAAAAGATGAGATGAAATGAGATGAAACTAGATGAGACAAGACATAATAAACAGACTAGATGACAGAGAAGAAAGAGGAGACTAAATGGGAAGATCTGAGATTGAGACGAGACGAGACAGAAACAAGACTAGATGACAGAGAAAGAAAGACAAAATGACAAAATATGACACAAGGCTAGATGAAAGGAAAACAAATGAACTGAGACTAGATGAAACAGAGGAGAGGAGACTAGATGGGAAGAGATGAGATTAAATGAGATCAGATGAGATGAGACAGAATTAATTGAGACTAGATAACTGAAGAGAAGGCTAAATGAGAAAATATGAGATGAGACTAGATGAGAAGAAAACTAATGAACTGAGACTAGATATGAAGAGATGAGATGAAATGAAGACTTGATGAGACAAGACATAAACTGAGTCTAGATGACAGAAAAAAGAGGACTAAATGAAAAAGGATGAGATTAAATGAGACTAGAAGAGAAGACAAAAGATGAAGTGAGACAACCACAACAAAGATGAAAGAAGAATACAAGGGAAAAGATGAGATGAGACAAAATGAGATGAGATTAAACAGAATATACTGAGACTAGATGACAGAAGAGAAGACTAAAACTGGTTCAAACTACACAATTATTTGTCGGTTATGACAGTCACTGTTTCAGATTATGCAATTTTAACTCCTAAAATCTTATCGTGAACAAGAAACATGCCAGACTACACATTTCTGCCCGACTATACATCGCTTGCTGTCTTTAACGACATGCAGGCTGTCATCGATACGGCGGGACTAGACAGAAGGCGCTATGAGAGTAAATAAACGATGGCCTGTCTTGTCATCAGAAAAGCCCAAAGAAGAAAGAAAACCTGACAGTGCACACAAATCTAGATTGAATGAAGAGAGCAGTATGGACTTTCAAAGAAAACTGAGGTAAAATAGTGTTTATTTATTTATTTCACTCTGTCGTGGTCGTCCCTTGAGGAAACTTCATAAATGCAGGAGAATTATTGCCACCAAGCAGGACCGATACCATGGTCTATTGTTAATTTCAGCTTGTTTGACCAGCTGGCCAGCATCCAGATGTAAAAAAATTAAATATGTTAATCTTTCTGTGTTTACGTTGTGAAGAGGCGCAGGCGTAACATTGGTTGTTGTCCACTATGACACACTACACAAGATGAAACGACTGAATCTTGTTTCCTGACGCCCATTGTCGTTTAAAAAATCCCACGACACCCTACCTCAAACAGATTGTGCCAAAATCAGGCAAAATCATGTAGTCTAAACTGGAAAAGATGAGATGAGACTATATGAGAAGAGAATGGATAACCTGAGACTAGATGACAAAGAAGAGAGGAGACAAGATGGGAAGAGATGAGATGAAATGATATGAGACTTTATGAGACATAAATTGAAACAAGATGACAGAGGATAGAGGACTAAATGAGAAAGGATGAGATGAAATGAGACTAGATGAAAACAGAAAAGATGAAGTGAGATTAGATGACACTGAAGAGATGAGAAATGATGAGACTGCATAAGAAGAGACAGTATGAAAAGACTATGACAGAAGAGAGACAGTATCAACCGAAACTTGATGACAGGAATGAGAAAAGATGAGATGAGACTAGATGAGAAAACACAGGATAAGATGTGACTATAAGACAAAGAAAAGTAAACAGCATGAGATAAGAAGAGACAAGAGAAGCCGAAACTAGAAGATGAGAAGACACTACAAGATACAAGAGTTGAGACAAGAAGAGACATGATGAGATAAAACAAAGTTGTCTCACAACAGGACTTGATGAGAAGAGACTCAATGAGAAGACACAGGATTACCTGAGATTTGAAGACAAAGAAGAGGATGACATGAGGTGAGACTAAATGAGAATAAAAAATGAGTGGAGGCCGAAAAAAGAACGGTGAATAGGAAGCATGCTTGAGCCGTGTGTGAAGGAGAGGTCAGGGAAGGCGAGCAAATGATCCAAACACACACAATAGCAAATCCCCAGCCTTACATGAGGTAGCATGCAGTAAGACTGAAGCCCCTCAGATCAAAGACAAGACAATCTTGCCCTCTCATTACAAACACAAAGCCAGATGAGGACAGCCACCCGGGCCATGGGTAGCGCACACCGCATAGGATTAAAGCCTCTGCCGAGAGGACAGGAAGAAAAGGAGGGGAGTGCAGTGTCATGGGAGTGCAGAGACAAAAATGCACTGCAGAGCTTCAGGAGACAGTTTGTTTCAGAGGAAACCCGAGGGAGAGAGACCGCTGAATATTCTTGTAGATGACACAAGCTCTTCTTTTCTTATTTAAGAGGTGGAGCAGCCTCTCTGATTCACTAAAGATGGCCATGTCAGCTTTTGATTTGAATAAAGGCCGTCTCCTGCTCTGATGGCAACACGATGCTGCGAAACAACATTGAAATATGCTCAGATGATGAACAAAATCACACTGCAAAATATGTAAATATAGCACCTCCAGCGCTTCAACTTTTTATTTAAAACTCTCACATGCTACAAACTCTCAAACTTTAAACTTAATTACAAAGAATTATAAAACACTTTTGATTAGCAAGAAATTTTTAAGACATATTTAATATATTAGATGCCGAAAGCTACAATATGTTTCTAGCGTAAACCAAAAAAAAAAAAAGGAACAAAACATCAGCCGACAAATCATAATGCTGCTTATTGTATGGCTTTGCCAATGAAGCTTCATTGTAAATGGACTCATATTGATTAGCATATAAGAGAGTATGAACAGTTGACCCTGCCTCAATCTGCACTCCCTAGTGCAGTCTGACAAGCCCGACGGGAACAGACCTGTAATTACTCTCCGAGCGCATGTTAATACTTCATTAAAACAGAGACAGTGTAAATGAGCCAGTCATTAACTGTGGCGCACTTTGGGCCACTCATACACGACAGGGAAGGTCACCGAATGTCCCGCAGCACGCGTGGAGTGTGTGCATGTGTGATTGAGCAGACACTTCAGCATTTGCTAAAAATGAACTGCCGACTAATAGCACCATTCATTTGCTCACGCGTCCGGTTTTAGCGCCTAATTCACTAAAGAAATTATGCAAATTAGATAATAGCACAAACATGGTATGAACAATGCACATGTTGCAGTGTTGTGACATTTAAATAAAATTAAATAAAAACTGTTTCAGTAATTAAAATAAAGCTGAAATAAAATATAAATAGTATATGAAAAAAATACATTTTAACAAAAAGTTGCCTTGGCAACAAAAATAAGTTTAAACACTAAAATCACTAAAACAGAAATAAATATAATTTAAAGCTAAACAGAAAAAAAAATGACAAGCACATAACAGAAGTACTAAAACTTTAAAATTAAAATGAAAATTAAAAAAAAAAAAAAATAGAATAAAAGCTGCAAATACTCACAATGTGACCAAAAACAGAAATATATTGCAAATACTCACAAAACAAGCAAATACAAAAGCAGCTGTGTTGTGAATATTTGCAGCTCGTTTTTGTATTTGGTTGTCTTGTGAGTATTTGCAGCTTGTTTCTGTATTTGGTTGTGTTGTGAGTATTTGCAGCGTGTTTATGTATTTGGTTGTGTTGTGAGTATTTGGAGTTTGTTTCTGTATTTGGTTGTGTTGTGCGTATTTGCGGCTCATTACTGTATTTGGTTGTGCTGCAAGTATTTACAGCATGTTTCTGCTTTTTGGTTGTGTTGTGAGTATTTGCAGCGTGTTTATGTATTTGGTTGTGCTGTGAGTATTTGCAGCGTGTTTCTGTATTTGGTTGTGCTGTGAGTATTTGCAGCGTGTTTCTGTATTTGGTTGTGCTGTGAGTATTTGCAGCGTCTTTCTGTATTTGGTTGTGTTGTGAGTATTTGTGGCTCATTACTGTATTTGGTTGTGCTGCAAGTACTTACAGCATGTTTCTGCTTTTTGGTTGTGCTGTGAGTATTTGCAGCGTGTTTCTGTATTTGGTTGTGCTGTGAGTATTTGCAGCGTCTTTCTGTATTTGGTTGTGTTGTGAGTATTTGTGGCTCATTACTGTATTTGGTTGTGCTGCAAGTACTTACAGCATGTTTCTGCTTTTTGGTTGTGTTGTGAGTATTTGCAGCGTGTTTATGTATTTGGTTGTGTTGTGAGTATTTGTGGCTCATTACTGTATTTGGTTGTGCTGCAAGTACTTACAGCATGTTTCGGTTTTTTGGGTTGTTCTCACGAAACTAGACTCATAAGGTGTCATGAAGCATTTTGATGATAAAAGTAAATGCTATCAAAATAAGAAGGATACAGTTATAAACATCTCTCCATGTACTATTTTGCACATTATTTCAAATATCATCATAAATACCAATTTTGTTGTTTTTTCCACATTTAAGGGGAAATTCCTCATTACCGCAACATGTCCATGACTGGATTTGGGTTCTTTGAGATGGAAATATTAATAATTAAAAAATATAAAAAAGAAAAAGCTTTAGTGCATGTTATTCTATAAACATTTACAGTAAAGAAACATGTGGTATTTGTTGATCATTGTTAAATGTTGTGACAATAATAAGGAATATAAATGTGTCCAAGACCAATTTTCTCATCCTCCGCAACAATTTTCAATCATTATTTAAGTCCTCAAGGAACTTACATTTTCAAGGAATTTTGTTGGAAGGGACATAATTGACTGTGACACTCAAGATGGCTAGCAGGTAAGCAGTTCTTATTTTTTCTCTCCATGTAAAAGTTAAAATGTTGTTTGTCATAGTACCTATACGACTTTTTTGTTCTCATTACCGAAACATGAGTTTGTGAAGTTTAAAAAAATGTTGCCGTTTTCATTTTTTTATTATTATATACCCCATTATGGTCTAAATATAAAAAGTGCAGGAAAGTTTAGCTAACCCTCATGGTGTTTCCACAGTTAGCAAGAATGTTTAAGGTCACTCATCCTCCGCAACACCATTATCATCCACCGCAACAATTGAGGGCCTGTTGCGGTGGAGAGACTCAATGTTTCGGTAATGAGAATGAGACTAATAGTACTGAGACTTATGAAGGAGGAATATGCTCTATAACTCTTGCTCATTTCAATATAACTTGATATTTGCCTTAAACACTTCTTGAACTAATTTCTCATTTTTATGTAGTGCTTCCACAAAAAACTGTGTGTATGCAGTACAGGCCACCTACTATAAATGTAATATTATTTAATAATAAATAATTTTACTGTGAAACAATGTGTTTCTATGTCTTTTTACGAAATGTTTCAAGAATGTCTAAATTAGTCAATGTGTGATACTTCAATTCATCTTTGTCTTTTTGAATTCCACCCTAACAGCTAGCTTCCACAAAACCGGGAGTCATAGACACACGGGAGGTGTCATGCTTTTGTGGAAGAAACTGCCAGTGTTTTTCCACAAATTGCCATGTCTTCTCTGAGGAAGGAGATGAGGACCCTGACAGAACCGAGGCCACCATAGAGGTTGGACAGTGGGTCCTGGTTGAGTATGACGGTGACTTGTTCCCTGGTACAGTCACACAGGTGAATTTAATTTAAAGATTTCTGTTAATACGTGAATATTTCTCCAGTTACATTTTAGTACATGCTGTCCAGCCAACATGTTTAGAGACTATAAAAATGTTTCTTAATACAGATTGCTGAAGGGCAGTATGAAGTCGACACCATGACTTGTGCAGGGGAAAACCGCTTCTATGTGCCTAGCATCAGATTTCCAGGAGAAAGGCTCTGGTACTATCGTCAGGACATACGGGACATAATCCCAGAGCCACTTCCTGTCACCTCCTCTGCTAGGCATTTCTGCATTTTACCTGACATATGGGCAAAACACAAAAAACGCTCATGAGTTACAGTTGGGGGAAAACATGATTGGTACAAAAGCAGTGGTTCTAGTTGTTTGTTTTAATTGTTGCTGTTCAAGTTTTTACATGAAATTATTCTCAGAAAAAGGTTGTGTGGTTGATAGAATGTCAGGACCAATGTTTTATAGCTAAAATAAAATAATTATTAAGTAATAAGAGCACATGATATTTTTTTTAATGTATGTGTTTTAAATATATAAAATAGGTTTAGGCATCAAACCCCTTTGTCAACAGTGAATGTATTGAACTAAATCTCATTTCCGAAACATTGATCCTCATTCCCGAAATGGCTCTCTCATTACCGCAACATGTATCTTTTTTACAAATTAAGTAATAATTAGATAATCATATTTTGTTTTAAAATGTATATACATATTATACAACACTACTTATTTAAGGTGTGCTACATAAAAAATGTGCATGTTATTTTTTAGTAAAACAAATAAATAAAAGAAGTTGTAAATCATCATGTATGTTTCGGTAATGAGAGAAAATAAGGAAATTACAAAAAATAATAATTATGAAAAACTAATCTCTTCAGAGTTTTACATAGCTTTGAGCATTAGTAATAAGAGTCTACTTTAACATTTGCCAAAAAAACACATTTTTAACCATATATTTAATGTAATGTCATGTTGCGGTAATGATAATTTTTTATGGACTTCATCGAAAAATGTAAATAAATATATAGGAAATATTGTTTAAAATCTTCTGAAAATAATGGTTATAGTAAGTTCATACCTTAATCTTATATGTGCAAAAAGAAAATTGGCTTCAAGGATATTTTAAAAATTCTGATGCTGGACACCTTCTAAATCTGGATTTCGTGAGAATCACCCTTTTGGTTGTGTTGTGAGTATTTGCAGCATGTTTATGTATTTGGTTGTGTTGTGAGTATTTGTGGCTCATTACTGTATTTGGTTGTGCTGCAAGTATTTACAGCATGTTTCTGATTTTTGGTTGTGTTGTGAGTATTTGCAGCGTGTGTATGTATTTGGTTGTGCTGTGAGTATTTGGTTGTGTTGTGAGTATTTGCGGCTCATTACTGTATTTGGTTGTGCTGCAAGTATTTACAGCATGTTTCTGCTTTTTGGTTGTGTTGTGAGTATTTGCAGCGTGTTTATGTATTTGGTTGTGTTGTGAGTATTTGGAGTTTGTTTCTGTATTTGGTTGTGTTGTGCGTATTTGCGGCTCATTACTGTATTTGGTTGTGCTGCAAGTATTTACAGCATGTTTCTGCTTTTTGGTTGTGTTGTGAGTATTTGCAGCGTGTTTATGTATTTGGTTGTGCTGTGAGTATTTGGTTGTGTTGTGAGTATTTGCGGCTCATTACTGTATTTGGTTGTGCTGCAAGTATTTACAGCATGTTTCTGCTTTTTGGTTGTGTTGTGAGTATTTGCAGCGTGTTTATGTATTTGGTTGTGTTGTGAGTATTTGGAGTTTGTTTCTGTATTTGGTTGTGTTGTGCGTATTTGCGGCTCATTACCGCATTTGGTTATGCTGCAAGTATTTACAGCATGTTTCGTTTTTTTGGTTGTGTTGTGAGTAATTGCAGCATGTTTATGTATTTGGTTGTGTTGTGAGTATTTGCAGCATGTTTCTGTATTTGGTTGTGTTGTGAGTATTTGCAGCATGTTTATGTATTTGGTTGTGTTGTGAGTATTTGCAGCATGTTTATGTATTTGGTTGTGTTGTGAGTATTTGTGGCTCATTACTGTATTTGGTTGTGCTGCAAGTATTTACAGCATGTTTCTGCTTTTTGGTTGTGTTGTGAGTATTTGCAGCGTGTTTATGTATTTGGTTGTGCTGTGAGTATTTGGTTGTGTTGTGAGTATTTGCAGCATGTTTATGTATTTGGTTGTGTTGTGAGTATTTGCAGCATGTTTATGTATTTGGTTGTGTTGTGAGTATTTGCAGCATGTTTATGTATTTGGTTGTGAGTATTTGCAGCATGTTTATGTATTTGGTTGTGTTGTGAGTATTTGTGGCTCATTACTGTATTTGGTTGTGCTGGAAGTATTTACAGCATGTTTCTGCTTTTTGGTTGTGTTGTGAGTATTTGGAGTTTGTTTCTGTATTTATTTGTGTTGTGAGTATTTGTGGCTTATTACTGTATTTGGTTGTGCTGCAAGTATTTACAGCATGTTTCTGTATTTGGTTGTGTTGTGAGTATTTGCAGCGTGTTTATGTATTTGGTTGTGCTGTGAGTATTTGGTTGTGTTGTGAGTATTTGCAGCATGTTTATGTATTTGGTTGTGTTGTGAGTATTTGCAGCATGTTTATGTATTTGGTTGTGTTGTGAGTATTTGCAGCATGTTTATGTATTTGGTTGTGAGTATTTGCAGCATGTTTATGTATTTGGTTGTGTTGTGAGTATTTGTGGCTCATTACTGTATTTGGTTGTGCTGCAAGTATTTACAGCATGTTTCTGCTTTTTGGTTGTGTTGTGAGTATTTGGAGTTTGTTTCTGTATTTAGTTGTGTTGTGAGTATTTGTGGCTTATTACTGTATTTGGTTGTGCTGCAAGTATTTACAGCATGTTTCTGTATTTGGTTGTGTTGTGAGTATTTGCAGCGTGTTTATGTATTTGGTTGTGTTGTGAGTATTTGCGGCTTATTACTGTATTTGGTTGTGCTGCAAGTATTTACAGCATGTTTCTGCTTTTTGGTTGTGTTGTGAGTATTTGCAGCGTGTTTATGTATTTGGTTGTGCTGCAAGTATTTACAGCATGTTTCTGTATTCGGTTGTGCTGTGAGTATTTGCAGCATGTTTGTGTATTTGGTTATGCTGTGAGTATTTGGAGTTTGTTTCTGTATTTGGTTGTGCTGTGAGTATTTGCAGCATGTTTGTGTATTTGGTTATGCTGTGAGTATTTGGAGTTTGTTTCTGTATTTGGTTGTGCTGTGAGTATTTGAGTACTTTTTGCATGTTTTTCAGTTGCAGTGTATTGAGCTCTCTCTCTCACTGTAGTTCTGAAAAGACCATTGAGGTCTTTTTATTTGGTCCTTCTGTCTTCACAAGTCACACATAAATTCCAGAGTTGCTAGTTGTTGTTTGAATCAGTCTGATGACCTCTAAATGAACTGAATCAACTCGCTGAATGGATCAAAGCACTTAATGAATCAAACATCTGACTTACTAACTGTACTGTAAGTCATTACTTTCAGGCGATGTCCCTTTCAAAATGAAGGAATTTCAATAATTATTTATTTACAGATCTACTTTCCTCTGTTTGAGTAAAATTAAACCAAAACATAAAATTAATCACATTTGTAATGGTCTATAATTACGGTAGGTTGTGTTTCTACAAAAATGTTTATATCATGATATACAGTAGTCAACACTTGAAGTGGATCAAAAAAGTTAATCAAAGTTGACCTAATACAAGAACTGGTATTGTTTTGGCTTTAGGACAACTTTGATGAAAGGTTTTGATCCACTTCAAATGTTGACTAGAGTATATCCTTATCAACAAAAATGTACTTCCAAACTAATACTGCAGAACTGACTTCCCTAATAACTGCTGCCACAATCAACAGTAAATGTACACACAAATATATTTTAATTAGCACAATGTTATACCCACCAGGCAAGCAGCACTGGCTTTAGTGACTAAGGCATCATCCATATAAGCCTAATTTGCATAAAAAGGAGGCGTGTTTGCACAGAAACGAATGATAATGACTTCATTTAAATACTCACAGTGCAACGCTACTTCAGCACACTTAACACCTGGCTAAACTGGATTGCAAGTGGTTAGTGAACAAGACAGGTTTTTGAGCCAAAATTCCACAAATCACCTAAAAAAACACGCACACAAACAGTTCTTTAACTGTTTTGGCCAGCGTAAGAGAAGAAGCATCTAGGAGACAGTTGGACCCCTGGGACAGCAGCTGCTCCTGATCTCTGGCAGGATGACAGAAGAGAGAGAAGAAGAGAGGACAAGAAAGAGAGAGAGAGGAAGGAAAGAGACTGGATTGAGGAGAGGGAAGGGAGGTGAGGTGCTGACAGGCTGGCGATGAGCCCCCTGACACAGCCTGTCACCTGAAGATCAATCAGAAAAGCAGAACCTGGGCCAGCTTGCTGCTTCACCGCTGGCAGACTCTCACATACACATACGGGCATGCACACATGCATATTGTTTGCTGTGGCACAGCCAAACAGAGTTTGGAATAATGAGCTCCCGGGAGAAATGCTAAACCCCAATAGGTGGTTGAAAAAAGTAGAGGGTCCGAACAGGTCTGGCACCCAAACCAATTTAAATTCCAAAGTCAATATATGTTTATTTAATTCACAATCTAAAGAGGACAAACAAGGACAAAATCTGACAATCTAATATTCATTATGACAAATAAAGTCATTCCCACAGGTTTCAGAGTACAAAAACAAACTAAAATAAACATGGCACGAATATAGTAATAAGAAAACACAGCACAACAAATGCAAACTAATGAATTAATATGGTGGCATCCGAACATGCAGACTTCCCTAAATAGTAACTGAAAATGTAGTATGTAGAATGTCCAAATTCAATGCATCTAAAAAAGTTCCTGGCACTTTTAAAAAAGCTCATTGAACTTATTGGAACTTATTCTAAATTAGTAATTACTTTGCGACCGTTTAATTCAACACTCATATACAATCTATAAATCATTTCTATAAGACAAAACGGATCAAAAGGGGATTTTCACACCAATGCCATATAAGCAGTATTGCCAATTCTGTGGTTTTCCCGTGGAATTGGGCTTTTTTAACACTGTTACGGTGGATCGAAAAGACCTCAATAACGTGATATTTAATATAAATTGTACCAGGGGAATCCCTCCAAAAAACATTTATTTTATTCCCCAGAATGTTTTGAGTACCATTTGGGTGAGTTTTGTTGTATAAACCTGTCAACGTTATGTATAACAACAATTTAGGGTTCCCAAAGAAACCTTTCTATGAGCAGTTCTTAAAAGAACCATTTTTATAGTCTAAAAAACATAAAAAAAAAACTTTCTCCACTATAAAGAACCTTTTATGTAATGGAAATGCTTTAAAGATTGTACATGAGTGTTGAATTAAACAGCCGCAAAGTAATTACTTATTCAGAAGCACCTACTCAGAAAGTAAGTGATTTCAGATGAACTTAAGGAACTTATAGTCCCATCTTAACTATTACGTGACTCACTTAATGTGCTGTACTCAAATTGCTGGTGTGCTGAAACTAAGATTTAGGTGTTCGGTTGTGGGTGTTAACTGATTTCTAGCGAGGTACGGTGTGATTATATTGGAGAGGCTGGTGTTATGATGTTCAGAGTTGCTTGCTGTGAACATCCTTCATGGTGTCGGTGGAAAAGTGCCAAGAGAGAATAAAACAGACTCTCTCTTCGACAAGAGGAGACAGATAGTGTCTTTCACTCACTAAATCACTCATTCATTCAGCAATTTACTCACTGACGCACAGTATTACTGACTCATTATTTTGTTCGTTCACTACCGCACCTGCTCAATCAATTGAACTGAGCACAGTTCAGGCACAATACAAACTATAATTTCTAATCATCATTTTTTCTGCCCAAAATAAGACAAATTCTTCAGATTTTTGGTTGAATAAACTTCATTTGCAGCACAAACTGGCTCTGCAATGGCTAAGCGTCAAAGAAAACCTAAGAATAAGCGCTTCTTGTGTGAAGGAATTTCAAATGCTAAAACTTTGGTCTGTTTTTTCACACAAAGATATCAGAAGACTTGGAAGACAGCACACAAGTCACATGAACTACTTTTATTTGGCTTTTTGGTTCTGTTTGAAGCTTCCAGTAGACGTTCATTGTAAAAAAAAAAAAGAGCAATCAACGCAGTCTTTTGAATATACTTTTGTACTGCACAGAGGAAAGAAAGTCATATAGTTTTGAAATAACATGAAGGTGAAGTAAATGATGATGGAATTTTCATTTTTGGGGTGAACTGTCCCATATAAACAGCAAAAAAAAAAAAAAAAAAGAGAGAGAGAGAAACATTTTAGGCTCCATGGAGAACTGTATTGTAGACTTGAGCTACAAATGAATAGGATATTGATTCTCTCAATGATAACATCAGTTAAGCGCCATTCTTTTACTCCATGAATTAAAGAGGTAATGAGTGCCGATTTAAACCACTGCAATAGTGATTATCTGAACATCTGAAACTTTCACACAGTGTTACTGGCAGATATAAGTCATTTTACGCTTGTATTAACTGGCATGTAAATTCATGGCATGAATCAGAGAAAGGGATCCCTGCTGACTGCTAATGATTATAGTTGTTGACAGTGTTGAGTACATTGTGGAAAGAGTTCTCCCTCTCTTTCTCCTTCTCTCCCGCTCTTACACACTAGATGGCTGAACATGTGATAGGATTACTATGTGTGAGCCTGTATTTTGCAGTCATCTCATTGCTAGACTCGGAGATTGGATTCACACCCTGACATTCACAACAAATCTATGCAGGATAACAAACACGTATAGATTTTACAGCCCATGGAATATTGCAATGTGACTTACATCTAGCAAAATTCAGAAGGAATACAAAAATGACATTGGCGTACAATGTCACATCTTCACAGCAGCGACCAGTTGCATTAATACAGTCAGTATGTTAAAGGGTTAGTTCACTCCCAGAATAAAACTTTCCTGATAATTTACTCGCCCCGATGTCATCCAAGATGTTTACGTCTTTCTTTCTTCAATCGAAAAGAAACTAAAGGTTTTGAGGAAAACATTCCAGGATTTTTCTCCATATAGTGGACTTCAATGGGGATCAGAGGGTTGAAGGTCCAATGCAAGGTTGCAGTTTCAAGGCTCTACACAATTCCAACCAAGAAATAAGGGTCTTATCTAGTGAAACGATTGGCCATTTGGCCAAAAAAAAACTTAAAACTGTTTGAAAATGTTTTACCTATTTTTTGACTTTCTTTTGACGTTTGACTTTCTTTGCGCATTCGCCTTGTAAACACTGGGTTGGTACTTTTGCTTACATCACATGTGCCTTTTCCAACATTACCATATAATACGTGAGATTGAGAATTTGTGGTTAGAAAGTATAGAATTTTTTTTTATTATTCCTTAGCTGGGGTTCTTTGAAGCTACACTGAAACTGCAATCCAAAACTGCAATCTGATCCCCACTGAAATCCACTATATGAAGAAAAATACTGGAACGTTTTCCTCAAAAACCTTATTTTATTTTCGACTGAAGAAAGACTAAAAAGTGAAAAAAAAAAAAAAAAAACTTAGAGCTGGGACTTGGTTCTATTCAGTCGTTGAATAAAGTTGCTGAATGACAACAGATCTGAAAGTAAGATTGCAGTCGATTGTAAGAAATAGGCGGGTTTTAAGTGGACTAAATGATTGCAAAAGTATATAATCACATATTTCTACAAACAGATCATTGCGTCTTAAAACTTAAAATGATAGAGTACTTCACATAAGCTTTCAATTTTATTTCTCACTAAATTATAGGCCTACAACAGCAGTCCGCCTGCCACAAACACATTACGTTACTGACAGAATAATCTTGTGCACTTGATTAATCTGGTGTCCACAAACGTCTTTATAAATACTGCAAACACTGTCAGCACTTGCCTCAAATCCCAACCTGAACAGGAAACAAAATTGCATTGTGTGCCTTAAATTATTCACAAATTACAAATTAATGACCTCTGATGGCATGAATAAGCTCTGAGGTGTAGTAACAGAATGCATAACCACTTATAATATGTCAGAACTCTGAAAAATGCTTGTATACCTTTGTGCAAATGAGTGTGTGTGTGTGTGTGTGTGTGTATGCATGTGTGTTTGTGTGAATGAGGAAATTAGACAAGGCCGCAGGTTTATGATAGAAGGTGATCTGTCTAAGTTGACGGAAATGAGCTTGGTATTATCAGTTTGGGCCTTGGCATGTTTTTATCAATCTCTAGAGGCCAAGCAGTTTTTTTGTCACTCAGCTCAGCTGCCCACACCACACTTTTGATACGACCTTTGTTCATCTTCAAAACACAAATTAAGATATTTTTGATGAAATCCAAGAGCTTTCTGACCCTGCATAGACAGCAACGCAACGACCACGTTCAAGGCCCAGAAAGGTAGTAAAGAAATCGATAAAATAGTCCATGTGACCATGATGTCCATAGCCCATGATGCATAAAATACTCATTAGTTGCAGCCCTACAGGTCATTTGTTGAAAGAAAGGCGCAACTATCTTATACTGTATGTAGTTTTACAAAGAATACAAAACAAAAGGAGAGAAGTGGCAGAAATCCAACTTTGTCCTCTGAAGTGCTGACCTCTTCCTCTTTGGATTATTACTGCTTTATTTTTTTGGGCACAACAAATCAAGTTTCTGAGGGTGAACTGCATTGTCTATTCTCTATCTTGAGCAAACCACTGGCTTTATGCCATTTCATCCTGATAGATTGCAACTTGAAGCAATAAAGTCTGGGTCTGGCATATGTCTCTTTGTCAAACAAGCCGCTAATCGACAACAGAACGTCGTTCAGCTCTGTTCTCGGACAGCTCATGCAGCACAAGCTGGTTATTTTACACCTTCCCCACATTTTTAAAGCCAAAAACGAATCTGTTGACAGATGTTCCATGTGAACAGTGGAGAGAAACTGACAGTGATATTTAGGTGGAACATATTAAATCATGCAAATATAACTGGTGGAAATGACAACGTAAAAGTGAAATATTCTGCTATTGGGTTTCGTGTGGAAACAACAGTGGTTGGTTATTAGTTTTGTCTACCTCCTACAGTGAAGTGGATATCGCTATACCGGCCATATACTGTATGAAAACAGTAGCCAGGGGTCCCCCAGGGATTGGTGATTGATCCCATGCTGTTATCTCCGAATCTCTTCTCAATGCAGCTGGACCTGCTCCACCTCACCTTTCATCAGAAATAATGGTCTGTCTTGCATGCTGCCCAACACCTGAGATTAAATCACTACTGGACAAAACAGCTCTTTCTCTCAGCATCACTATGACAGAGACATGAAGCTCTCACTGCTCAAGTGCAGACAGACCTTATTTTATATGATCTGAGATAATGTTTTATTTTACAACATTAGTTTCTGATACACTCACACAATGTTGAATGTGTAATTTATGTTTGAGATTTTGACATTTTACTAAACAGGGCAAGTAGCGTTTCCATAAAAGTGCCGATAGGAGGGGAAATTCCTTCTTGTGATTTACTAACAATGCGCACATTAAAGAACAGATGCAGGCAGATCATGTCCATAATGAGCAGCACAATCGACCAAAAGCAGTGCAAATTACCACATGCTTTAAGGTAAATTTTTGCCTGAAAGGGAAACACCAATAAGGTCAGGTGCAAAAATAACAGTGTCCATGACTTTTCAGTGCTAATTCTTCACTTCTTTGTAAATCCTAACAGTACTATTTCAACGCCCAAAGACGGTTTGGCCTTTTTTATTTATTTTATTATTTATTTTTGTCATGTATGTCAAGTAGGTTGTTGGCTAGTTAAAAATCAGTATGCATCTGTCTATTTGAAATCAGTGTGCATTAATTTCAGTGGCAAATCAATTTGATTGATTCTGGCAGAATAAATATGTGCAGTAAATGATAATGTAAAGTAAATCTTATAAAAAAAAAAAAAAATATTGCAAATTAAAAATGTATTATACATTTTATTCATTTTCCACTAAGGATAATAGTTCATTATAAATTAAATGTATACATTTATTTTGCAATAATGTAGTCATAAATAAATATAATACCACAAATGAATTACATTAAAGATATGAAAATGAGTTTATATTAATTTTACTGTATAATTATATTTTCTTTTTAGCTTTTCCGCTAAGAATAATAGTTCATTATAACACTGAAGTTGTACAATAACAATAACTATACATATCAATAAGCTGTACAATACATAAAATTAAGTGGCAATTTATTTTGGTCAATTCAAGAAAAAGAAATCTGTCATGATGTAAAATAAAGCAAACAAAATAAAAATAAATAATAATAAATTATTTTGCAATAATGTAGTGCCAGAAATATATTACATTAAATAAATAAATGGACATGAAAATTATATTAACATTCTTACCATATTTTATATTTTCTTTTTCCCTGAGAATAATATTTCATTATAACGTTGAATGTGTACATAACAATAAATGCCAAAAAACTGTGGTCGATTCTAGCAGATTGTATGTAAAAATTGTATGTTCTAGCAGACATATGTAAAAATATGTAAGTCATAATATAACTAAAGAATATATATATATATATAATTTTATTTCCAATAATGTAGTCATTATTTCTAAATCATTTTTAATGTTTTTTTTTTTTTTAAAAGAAGTCACTTATGCTCAACTTCTACTGATTTGATCAAAAATACAGAAAAAGTAATATTATGAAATATGATCACATGATCCTTCAGAAATCATTCTGATATGCTGATCAATGTTGAAAACAGTTGTAATATGTATTTTTTTTTTTTTTGCCTGTGATACTTTTTTCAGGATTCTTTGATGAATAAAACATTTAAAAGAACAGCATTTATTCAAAATACAAATCTTTTTTAACAATATAAGTCGTTACTAACACTTTTTTAACAATTGAACACATCCTTGCTGAATAAAAGCAATAATTTAGTTCAAACAAAGAAAGAAAAAAATATATACTGACCCCAAATTTGAAATGATAAAAAAAAGTAAAAAAAAACAAACAAAAAAAAAACAATTTTAAACAAATGCTGTTCTTTGTAACATTTTATTCATCAAAGAATCCTGAAAAAAGTATCACAGGTTCTAAAAAAGTTTTAAGCAGCACAACTGTTTCCAACATTAATAATAAATCAGCATATTAGAATGTTTTTTGAAGGATCATGTGACACTAAAAAAAAAATTCAGCTTTGCATCACAGGAATACATTACATTTTAAAGTATTTTAAAATAGAAAACCACTATTTTTAAATGCAATAATATTTTACAATATTACATTTTTTTTTCTGTTTTTCTGAGCTGCTAGATTCTATCAAAGGTTTTATTCAAATTTCTATTTTAGTCGTACCATATAATGTATATAATGTTTAAAAGTGAAATTCTTTAAGGACTTGTTGTGCCTACCTGTTGATTTATATAAAAAAACAAGATCGCAGAGTGATATACAAGATATAAAAAAAAACAAAAAAAAAAAACAGCAAAGCTACAGTAAAGCAGACGTGACTGCATTATATAATGCTTGAGCGATCAGAAGCAAGTATTTCAGAGAGCTGTGTAATAATCAGAAAACTACCTAAGATGGCAGCCTGAGCAAAGCTAATTGATAATTTCAGAGTAATAGAATATAATTTCAGACCCATTTATCCTTATTACAGATCGTCCGAGGCAAGACCAGACATGCAGAGTGAATCAAGCGGACCCTCAATCATTCAAGGTAGGGAGCGGTCACTGGCATCGCCTGCATCTAATGAACTCAATATAGCAGGTGCCAGAGATCAGGCACTGCTTCATGTTTTTCACAGCTGAAAAATAAAAGATTGATCTTTTAGCTCTTTCGCTGAAATGAATCCCCCAATTGTGTAATTAGTGCAGGCGTGGATAAGGAGGTCTCAAACACTTTGCATAATTATAAAACAGGGGAGTTGTAAATCATCTGCCTATTCGCCTGAGGGACACTTACTAACGTTTTTTTTTTTTGTTTTCTGGGAAAAACGAATGTAGTCCATGCTTATCTGCACATTGGGGTAACAGCGGGAACTTTCAGCAAGTGCTATCAGCTCAATACATTCGTCAACAGGGAGTAATCAAGGCCGCAGAGGAAGTAAGACTGCAATCAAGCTGACAGAAACTAATCAATATGCAACAAGGCTTAAGACAAGCGACGTAAGGTGACTATTTTTAGCAAATATCTCGATATGGCCATTGGATCTGTGCTGATTGCAATAGTGCAAGCTGGAAGGAAATGCATAATGGCCATCACATAGTATAGTATTGCTTACAAGCTTTCATTACCTCTTAAATAGCACGCCATTAAATGTACCAGCTGTAAATATCAGGCAAATTTATAGTCTTTCTGATCACGTACTATTACAGTGCTTCTTTCATTACACACTCTATTGACTGCTGAGCTTTACATCCATCCAAACAGAGAAGCAGAAACCATGAGAAGTCCTCACGCCTGAATAATGATTTGTGTGTATTGACAAGCATGATACGGACGTTGGCTTCCATAAGTCAGTGCAAACGACTTTGCTCAGACCTCACAGATCCAAGTGTTGTGAACCTGATCGCTCTTAATGTGTTCAAGGGTCGTTCCGCCCTGTCAATGCATTGGAGAAGTGCAAGAGGGTGGAAAATGGATTCAGATGAGTTGATCTGGATATTCATGAGCTAAGCTGGTGGTAAATGAGGTCAGCAAATAACACATGTGAAAGGTTATGGGGAAAGACTGATGAAGTAACTCTAATTTTAAAATGTACCTTCTCCACCTAAATTTGAAAATAAGGAATTTAATTCAGATTTAAAGAAATCGTTGCACATTTTTAACTAGAAAAGACCTGTCAGTGAAATTAAATGTTGGCTTCACAAAACCTTGTTTGGCAGTTTTGAGACAAACAGATTAAAACAGATGAATGGATAGCTCCAGAACGATGACAGAATTATAGTTATAAAGACAGAGATAGAACAATAGAATGATAGAATGACAGAACGATAGAATGATAGATAGATAGATTGATAGACAGACAGACAGACAGACTGATAAAATGACTGAACGAAAAATAGCATGATAGTTAGATGATAGATAGATAGATAGATAGATAGATAGATAGATAGATACAAAGACAGAGATAGAACGACAGACAGACAGACAGATAGCTAGATAGATAGATATAGATAGATAAAATGATAGAATGATAGATAGAATGATAGATAGATACAACTACAGATAGACAGAACGATAGAACGACAGATAGATAGAACGAGATAGAACAATTGAACGATTGAACAATCGAACGATTGAACAATTGAACGACAGAACGAACGATAGAGCGATAGAATGGTCCAACGATAGAACGAACGTTAGAATAATTGAACGACAGAATGAACGACAGAACGAACAATAAAGCGATAGAACAGTCCAACGATAGAAAGAACGATACAAGAATTGAACGATAGAACGAACAATAGAATGAACAATAGAACAAACGATAGAACGAACGATAGAACGAACGATGGAACGAACGATTGAACGAACGATAGAACGAATGATAGAACGATAGAACATTCAAACTAGAAAAACGAATGATAGATAGATAGAACGAACAATAGAGAGATATAGATAGAATGAATGATAGATCGAATGATAGAACATTCGAATGATAGAACGAACGATAGAACAATCGAACGAACAATAGATCGAATGATAGAACAAACAAGCGATAGAACGAACGATAGATAGATAGATAGATAGATAGAATGAATGATAGATAGAACGATAGATAGATAGATAGATAGATAGATAGATAGATAGATAGATAGATAGATAGATAGTGCTGTGAAATGCCATAGCTGTGCACAAGCTGTTTAAGCCTCAAATTTGTTCATTAATGACAGTCATTAGTGACTTTAAAAAAATCTGAAGTTGTTCAACCCCTAATCTATTATAATTCTGCACTTAAAAGGTGGCTGTCTGTGTAGATACACCACAGTCATGCAATGGCTGCTATTGGTCCAGGTGAGCAATGGAGCAATGTAATCATAGCAAACACAGATAATATGGTAATAATACATAAATGAACACATGACCGATCAGCCTGATATCCTCAGCAGTCAGAAACAGGACCACCCTGCTTGTATGTGGCTGTATGTATGACTCTGCTCTGATCCCTGCTTGAAGCGCTGCAGTGATGACATGTCTGACAGGGCGCATCAGGGCCGTGTGGCAGGGAAATTAAACACGAAGAACAAAACAAACAGAATACAGCGAGAGAGAGAGAGATAGGGAAAGAGAGTGGCAGCTGACGACGGCCATAATATGCAGAGAGGCGGCTCATGCAGAGCTCTGAGGAGCATCAGCGCTGATCTCCCATTCACACAACCTTCAAATGACATCAGAGCCCCCCAGCAGCTGATGCAGCTGAGCTGATGTGATTTATTTAATCCAGCCGAGTAGTTTGGAACTAAGGAGAACAAATCACTTTGATGGAATTCATGACAGAGACATAGGAGTAGAGACAGAGAGACAGACCAGGCCTGTTTCACACAGCTGCTGAAGCTCACAGCATTTCTGCTGCATAACTGTGTCTCTTTCTGAGTTACCAAACTGAGGATTTTCTTTGATAATGGCCATAAATTACACAAAGCGTTATCAGGGGTTGGCTATTGAGAATTGTTACAAACTTCATCATAATGAAATCTAATAATACATGAGGAAGGGGGTCATATTTACATTCAAATGGTAATTAATCTACGCAGAATGGAAGCCAAATCCCAAAGTGCAACTATAAGCTTCTTAAATGGTCTGGATTCAGTCAGATTTACTGAACAGAAAGAGCTTTCTGTGTGCCTGTCATAGCATATGTAAGCTCAAAAGATGTCTTTTTTTCCAAAGCATGGGCGAGTAGTTTAGCCCATTTATTATGTCGCTTCATAAAAACAGAAACTGATTAAATGTATACGCAATTGAATACATAAAATAAGTCACTTAGGATCAATGTAAATGTAACGCTACCTTTCTGGGCCTAGGAATGTACCAGTTGCATTGCTCTCTATGCAGGGTCAGAAATCTCTCAAATTTCATCTAAAATACCTTAATTTGTGTTTCAAAGATGAGCAAAGGTCTTACAGGTTTGGACCGACATGAGGGTGAGTAATTAATGACAGAATTTTAATTGGATTGGATGAAGTTGGATGAACTATCCCTTTATCCCTTTACATGCTCTTGGTAAGTAATTGAAAGTTTTAATATATTTGTGGAGACATTTGGTCCCTTCAAAAATAGCAAAAGCTGAAGTTGCAGCCACATTTAAGACAAAAATAAATTTTTTTCAACTGGAATTGAAAATTTTGTGTGCTAGTGAAAGATTTCTCTTTGTAGATTTCACAATGGTTTCAAGGTGATCATGCAAATATGCTGTATTGACCGACATAAAGCTTGTTGCAATGCTTTTGACAATAGACAATGGCCCATTTTTTGTCTATAAAATTCACTAATGTGATCAGTACACTACTGATAAAACACATAGCTCAGATGCAATGAAAAAATGAAATATGTTTGCCTACTTTGTCCCAAAGCTTGCCTACTTTTCTACTACACACTCAAAAGTATGCACTCTTTTGTTTACTAAATAGTACAGACCTTATAGGCCTGGTTTTTAAAGCAAAATGGCCACCACAAACATAAATCTTCTCTCTTAAAGGAACAGCTCACCCTTAAAATTTAAAAATCATTCGCTCACCCCATGTTGTCAAACTCAAATGACTTTCTTCTGCACACAAACAATGATATTCTAAATACGTTACATACAACAAAATTCCAAAACATTTTGGAACATTAAAGGTAATGTATGGTCACATGATGTGCGAGAACCAATAAGGTTAAGCCGGTGTGACATTCATGCCTCTAAGAGAACCAATAAGGTTGTTTTAAGTTCATGTCAATGTTTTGGATCCCATTTGACTTATCCAAATAATCTTCTTTTTTGTTCTTTAAAAGAAAAAAGTTACACAGGTCTTGAGGAAAATTTGGGTGAACTGTCCCTTTAAAGGGAACCCTGAGTATTAAGACATGTATGGCTTAATATAACTTAAATTATGTCTCTTACTGAAATATGTAGTAGAAACCCCATGAAAGATTTACATTATTTATAAAGTCCACATTTTTTATACATATTTTGGACTATGGCATTATTTCAATGGCTTGAAATGTTTGTATTAGGTGAACTATTGGCACTATCTGCACTGCAAAATATGCTTTTCTTACTTTGATTTTTTGTCTTGTTTCCAGCCAAAATATCTAAGAATTCTTAAATCAAGAAGGACTTTATTTTCAGTAAAAAAGTATTGTATTGTTTTCAGAAAAAAGGGGTAACCCAAATAATCTAGATTATTTTGCTTACCCCATTGGTAGATTATTTAGCTTGTTTTGAGCAAAAACTTTTTTTTCTGAAAACAAGACAATAATTTTTGCTTGATTTGAGAATTTTTAGAATTTTTGGCTGGAAACAAGACAAAAATAAATAAATAAATAAATAAAATACTGATACAATGACCACAACTACTGAAAGAGCTTACAGGTGGCCATGGATATCAGCGTAGGCTTAAACCAAATCAAATTGTCTTGATTTTTCCTCTAAAAGGAGTCTAAATGCTACCGGATATAGAGTAGCATGTAGCTCTGAGAAACTCTTTCAGTGGCTGCTTCGTCATGACAAGTGTTGACATGTTTACATCCTGCCAGGATGACATCTAGCCCTTCACCCTGTAAGCTCTTTCATTAGCTGTGGTCTACTAAAAGGCATCAGGGCTAAAGTGGACAGAACAAGGTAAAAATAGCAACAGGTAGTGCCAGTCATCAAAATAATGACGCTTCCCATAGTCCAAAATATGTATAAAACAATATGGATTTTTTAAATAACATAAATCTTTCAGCTGTTTTTCCACTACCTATTTCAGTAAGAGACATCATTTATGTTATATTAAGCCACGCAAGTTTTAATACCCAAGGTTCCTTTAAAGAACTGTTCTCTCCAACTGAAATCACAGACGCTTTAGGAAATCTATTCTGCCCTATGGCATCTCTTTCTCCATAAATATCAACTGATAGAGCTGTATTTATGTCCACTTTCACTAATAGGACAGATGGGTAGGGTTCTCGACACATTGTATCAAAACAACACAGAGATGCCGCTCGCGGTGCTCCACGATAAATGGAAAGTCTTTTCAGTGATTGCGCGATCACGCCTAATTCAGACGGTGCCATTATCTGAATTGAGCGATTGTTTCTTGATTATTCATGACCTTCTCCTCTACAAGGCCCTTTCCTGCAGCTGGTTTGGTGAATTAATGTTTCGAGGAGCACATGGTCTATCTCATAAGCCCTTATCAGCTAAATCCGGTAAAGATAGATTTGTAAGGAAGGAATTCATTTCTCCCTTGAGGCCCGTGCGCATCTCCTTGCAATCCATTTAATGATGGCCAAATGACGAGCATAATTGCTCATTAGTCTCTACGGGCCCTCATGCGGGCCACCTTACATGTGCATCAAAAGTGAGTAGGACACATACAAGCACACATACACAGAAAACCAGCGAGCGAGCCGGCAAGAGAAAGAGGCTGTTTCCTGATGGAAATAGTGGAGAAAGCTAATGCTGCAGAACAGCTGATTAGGCCTCTTTACCAGGTCAGCTGTACATCTCTCCCCTCGGCCCAGGGCTGGACGGAAAGCTGAATTATAGGGGGTAAACAGTGTAGACGGCTTGGGCTGATGGGAGTAGACGGCCTTGGTGAGCTGCCCTGGTCTGGTCTGTCTTTCTTCATTTCCTCTCTATCAGCTCCTGTGAGGAGATCTCACTATGAGGAGACCCCGGCAGGCTTACCACTGACCCTGCATAATTCTCTCTCTCACACACACACACACACACACACACACACACACACACACACAAAACGTATACACACAGCATATAAAAGGCCAGTCAGCACTCTCAGTGGAAAGGACACTCCAAAATGAGGCTGTTTTATGCAGCGGGAGATCACAGCGCATGAATAAATGAAGAATGGCAGATGGTCACACACACACATCCATACACCACCAAACGTTTGTTTTATATTATGCTCGGTACATTGCATGGACTTCTATCGATTTTAAATTGAGCTAATTGTATTTTATTGTCTAATCTTAAACCTGACCATTACATAAACCATTTTTCTTTTTTAGATACTAATGAAGATATTGTTTATTCCTTTTATTAAGCCAATTTCATTACAGGCTATTGGCAAGTAATGTGAAGTTGTATTATTCTTGTGGGGATGGCATTTGGTCTCTGCATAGAACGCAAAACCTTAATATGTAAGAAAATCCAATAGGATCATAGGAATAAGGAATCAACAGAAATTTCTAAGGGTGAAAGATTTCCTTATTTTGGAAAAGTTTCAAGTGGGTCACAATGACTGACAGAAAAATGACTGGTGTACGCTACTGTAACAGATGAACTGAAGGTTCCACTGAAGGCAAGTTAAAGTTGAACCCAAGTGGAGTTTATTGATCCAATGTGAAATCCAAACAAGAATCCAAACAATGACTTGACTTGATGACATGACTTGACTTGAACAAACTTAGTATTAAGCAAACTTGACTTGAACAGACTTGACTCACCAACAGCTAATAAATCAAAAACATATAACTTGAAAAGTGTAGTCCGAATAACAGGTGTAGTCTGAATTCTTTTTAGTGAATCAAAAACATACAATGTGAACGGTATTGTCTGAGGGACCAGCAAATGATTCTTATGAGTTGGTTCTTTTTAGCAAATCAAAAACATACAACATGAACAGTGTAGTCTGAGTCACAAGCAAATGATTCTCATAAGCCGGTTCTTTTTAGTGAATCAAAAACATTCAATGTGAATGGTGTAGTTTGAGTCACAAGCAAATTACTTTAACAAGCCAGTTCTTTTCAGGGAATCAAAAACATGCAGTGTGAAAGGTGTAGTCCGAGTCACAAGAAAATGATTCACATGAACCATTTCATTTTAATGAATCAAAAACATACAACGTGAACGGCATAGTCCTAGTCACAAGCAAATGTCGTTCTTTTAGCAAATCAAAAACATACAATGTGAACGGTGTAGTCTGAGTAACAAGCAAATGATTTTTATAAACTCGCTCTTTGCAGGAATGAAGCTGTGAAACATAAAACTGTGTTGCTCAAATCACAAAACAAATGACTGTATTGAACAGAATTACTGGTTTGAATCAGTCTCAAACAGTGTCCTATATATGTAAAGCATTAGCAGAGAGAATTTCTTTCATATGTCAGTAAAATGAATATTTGATCTAAAACATTCCCAAATGCACCAGAATCAAGAGCTTGTGAACTGAAATCAAACTGAATAGGGAATTCCGTATGAACCTGCCCCACATGTTATACATCTACATAATATATTATATATGCAGTATGATTCTGATTGGCCACACCTGTACCAACTCACTCTAAGATAACAAATTCCTTGGTAAACACCACAAAACATGGTTTAATGTCAGTGGTAACCAACATATCAGTTTGGTGACATGATGCATGCGACTTTTCTTTCTGTCCCCTACCAGCAACTTGAAATGATTAAAAAACAAATTACACAGGCAAGTGGCATGGCAGCCCATTCATCAGTGTCATGTGAGGCTGGGCCTCGTGGGGCTGCTGAGGAGACTTCGAGAGCGGCCAGTAATGACAAAACCCCTCCATGCTCCACAGAAATACAGCTGACCAGCTCTTTATTCAGCCTACTTATGCAAAGGCACCCAAAGATGGTCTTGTACATTTCCTTCCTCTTTCTTCCTTCCTGTCTGGTCTCTAGTCCCACCTGATCCTGGCTCACAGCCGGTTACCTTATGTCCTCTGCTTTACCTCTGAACACCCGCCAATGTTTGCTCTCCGTGAGTATGACTTCAATAGCCTTTTTAACAATGGCGCCTGCTGTTTACAAACCGTGAAGAAACTTTCCCTTTCTGCACTTATCTTTGCGAGAAAAAAGTCTCCTCTGTAATTCCTTCCTGCTGGTTAATGCTCCAAAAAAAACGGTGGAACAAATAATAGAAAGAGAAACTGGTCTTGTTAATTACCGGCAAAGACTTCAGTGTTTTAAAGAGCTATAAACAGTATAGTGTGATTTAAAAGTCTGGCCTGTATTTTCATTTTTTATTTATTTTATTTTTTTAAAACCCTGGTCCCAAAAGATAGTGTGTTTGTCTCTTTTGTTGTTTTGTTGTAGCTGTAATATATTTTATGCCAATCACAATGCTACATCATTATGTCTGTAACTCAAAGTTAAAGCTGCAGTAATCAAATGACATTCAAAAATATCCATACTACCTGTCACTGAAATCAGCATGCTGAGAAATATCACTCAGCTCTGTGACAGCACTAGACTTTATACTCTGTAAAAGATAATAACCAAGGCTTGCAAGTATCAGCTAATCAAAAACTTGTGTATATTTTTGGGTGGGGGAGTCACAAATCAAAAACACACAATGGGAACGGTGTAGTCCAAATCAAAAGCAAATGTTTCCTATGAGCTGGTTCTTTTTAGCGAGTCAAAAACATATGTGAACGGTGTAGTCCTAGTCACAAAAACATACAATATGAATGGTGTAGTCTGAGTCACAAGGAAATGATTCTTATGAGCTGGTTCTTTTTAGCGAATCAAAAACATAATGTGAACGGTGTAGGACTAGTCACAAGGAAATGATTCTTAAGAGCCGGTTCTTTAAAGTGAATCAAAAACATACAATGTGAACGGTGTAGTCTGAGTAACAAGCAAATGATTCTTATGAACTGGTTCTTTTTAGTGAATCAAAAACCTACGTGAACAGTGTAGCCCTACTCACAAGAAAATGATTCTTAAGAGCCGGTTCTTTGAAGTGAATCAAAAACATACAATGTGAACTGTGTAGTCTGAGTAACAAGCAAATTATTCTTATGAGCTGGTTCTTTTTAGCCAATCAAAAACATATATGAACGGTGTAGTCCTAGTCACAAAAACATACAATATGAATGGTGTAGTCCGAGTCACAAGGAAATTATTGTTATGAGCGAATCAAAAGCATACAATGTAAACGGTGTATTTAGACTCACAAGCAAATGTTTCCTATGAGCTGGTTCTTTTTAGCAAGTCAAAAACATATGTGAACGGTGTAGTCCTAGTCACAAGAAAATGATTCTTAAGAGCTGGTTCTTTTTAGCGAATCAAAAACATATGTGAACGGTGTAGTCCTAGTCACAAAAACATACAATATGAATGGTGTAGTCTGAGTCACAAGGAAATGATTCTTATGAGCTGGTTCTTTTTAGCGAATCAAAAACATATGTGAACGGTGTAGCACTAGTCACAAGGAAATGATTCTTAAGAGCCGGTTCTTTAAAGCAAATCAAAAACATACAACGTGAACAGTGTAGTCTGAGTAACAAGCAAATGATTCTTATGAACTGGTTCTTTTTAGCGAATCAAAAACATACGTGAACGGTGTAGCCCTACTCACAAGAAATGATTCTTATGAACTGGTTCTTTTTAGCGAATCAAAAACATACGTGAACGGTGTAGCCCTACTCACAAGAAATGATTCTTAAGAGCCGGTTCTTTGAAGTGAATCAAAAACATACAATGTGAACTGTGTAGTCTGAGTAACAAGCAAATTATTCTTATGAGCTGGTTACTTTTAGCCAATCAAAAACGTATTTGAACGGTGTAGTCCTAGTCACAAAAACATACAATATGAATGGTGTACTTCGACTCACAAGCAAATGTTTCATATGAGCTGGTTCTTTTTACTGAATCAAAAACATGTGAACGGTGTAGTCCTAGTCACAAGAAAATGATTCTCATCAGCCGGTTCTTTTTAGCGAATCAAAAACATACAACGTCAGTGGTGTAGTCTGAATCACAAGCAAATGATTCTTAAGAGCTAGTTCTTTTTAGCGAATCAAAAACATACAACGTGAATGGTGTAGTCCTAGTCACAAGCAAATTATAATTGTGAGCCAGTTCTTTTTAGCAAATCAAAAACATACAACATCAATGGTGTAGTCCTAGTCACAAGAAAATGATTCTTAAGAGCCAGTTCTTTTTAGCGAATCAAAAACAGAAAACTTGAAGGCAGATTTCTGCCAACAGTTTATATTTGTGGTCAAGGTTATTTGTTGAATGAAAAAAGAAATAGGGATGTTCAGGTAATTATCACTTACAGCAGTTTTAACATGACATGTAGCGGCATACTTTGTTAAATTAACATCTGTTCTTCATATATGACACGCTTATGTTTAATAAAAGCTAGGTGGAGCATAAGAAACACTCTCCAGATGCATTTCTCACTTTTTTCAAAGGGATAATACTCTCTTTCTGTCATCATTTATTCACCTTCATGTCTAACTTCTCAACTTCTTTCTTCTGTAGAACACAGACAAAAAAAGACTGTTTCAATTGTTTTTGTCCATACAATTAAAGTCAGTGTGGTCCATAAACAATACTGGTCCCCATGGACTTTCACTGAACAGACAAAAAATTTTTTTTGTGTGTTTCTGTTTTTGGGTTGTGAAAGTAAGCCATAAAGATTTGAGACGACGTGAGGGTGAGTAAATAATGACAGAACAACAATCTCTTTAACTTGACACGCGTCTCAAAAACACAGCACTCATGGTACAAAGTGCTAACAGCGAGATGCATCACAACTGTCAAAAAACATCTGACTAGAGTGTGTAAATCTAGAGAAAAAAAGAAAAGAAAAAACAGCACAACTGGACACAAGAATGTATCCAGTGCTAATGATCCCAACATCTTGACAAATATAGGCTATACTTGAAGTACAGGATTGTAAGACCACAGCATAAAAAATGACTAAATTAGCCTAGATTATCATAGCCTATATATCATAATTTCTGTTAAGTCAGAAAAAAATCAATTTCTTTCTTTGTAATACTTGTGGTTAATATGCAATTAATCTAAACCTCATAATGTCTTCATAATGGTTCATAATGTCTTCTTCACAAGGAAATCTACAATTACACCCATGAACCAAATCTGAGCTTAATCAATTTTTCTCATCACATGCTCTTCTCTGGTTCAGCAACACGTGTGTTGAGGGCACACAATCTGTGCCATGTGTTTCAACAGATGTGTCAAGAACGCGTCATTGCATTTGTGAAAAACAATGTTTTCTGAGAACTTTTGCAGAAATGTCAGATATGCCAATGTGAACTTTCTGATTTGCAGAGATTGTTCAATAAAACCAGATCGCTCAGGCACGCTGGTCTCGCTGGCACACCTCTTCCATTTAAAAGCGGCACAAAGGCCGAATCCCTGGGTGACAGTCAAACACAGATGAAAACGTTCTTCACTCGGCAAAGCGTTATTGCTTGCACAAATCACAAGGCAACAATCCCTTTACTGCTCACCTGTACGGCAGTCACCGCCAGAGAGAATACATCTAGTAATTAGAACAAAATGGCTTCGCTCCTTTCCTTTCATTATTGCAATTAACCTACTGAACCCCATCTCTAACGGAGGGGGGAAGGATGTTGTATCAAATTACAGGGACGTTTCATAGCAGCGGTAGCTCTTGCTCTTCCTGTGTGATAATGAGGACGAGATTGGAATTGACATGTAACGTCTGAAAGTGAAGTTTCTGAAAAGAGCAAACCGGAAACTGTACTGGATGTAGCCGGAGATGGAGAAAACAGAAGACTCAAATAAAAATTGGAAGGACTCTCTACAACAGATAGATTTTAACCTAAATTGTAGCTAAAGTCGCTAAATAATAGCACTGTTGTCAGATTTTATTGCGACCCTTACGAAAAAGAAGTTTATTCAAGCGTGCTATTAGTATACTTTCAGCATACTTTTCATGTACTTCTTGGAAAGTGCTTTAGTATATACTTCTAAGAAATATACTTAAAATGACATTTAAGTATACTTGACCTATACTTGGAAGCAGTCTATTTGAGCTATAACTGTGCTCTGAAAATCCATGTTTTCATTGTTATACGCAAGGGGCGCTAGTACACATCTTCTGGACAGAATTTCCAAAACACAAGTGAAGAAGAAACCGAAACAACAGATGCGTCCACATTAGTGATGGGAAGTTCGGATCATTTTACTGAACTTAAATTTTGAGTCTTGTTCAGCAAAATGAACAAATCTTTTTTTGAGTCATTTCGTTCATTTTAGCAAAATATAATTAAACTGTTACGTGTTACCTCCCTAACGCATCTACTGCTTACACAAACGTTGATCACACTACTAACAAGAAAACTATAATGCTATAAGCAACAGAAAAGTTTAATTAATTGTTTACCTGGGTCTTTAGTCTATGATTAGCTCACCTCACCTCTTATCTGATAAGTTTTCGGGTTTGAGTCATTGTTCATCACGTGACAGCCTCATAAGCTTAGCCTATGCAGTCGGAAAGAGAACTTATTAGTTCATCTCTCGAGTCTTCGGATTCGAGTCATTCGTTCATCACATCACAGCCCCATAAGATGAACAAACGACTTGAAAAACCCGAAGACTCGAAACAGGTGAACTAAGAGAACCTATAAATTGCTGTGCATGCACGACTGAAAGAATCACTCCCTGAGACGACTCGTTCTTCCCGAGACTCATTAAAGATTTGTTCAAAATGAACAAATTGTTTAAGAACGACCCACCACTATTCCACATGTAATCTAACACAATCGTCAGGCATAAAACAGCATCAAAACCATAGATATGTAAAACTGTGTAATAATGACTGTCAAGCTTTGGGGTGTTGATCAACTCCAACTGATTATCATGAATAGTCTTTTTTTGTAGCTTTTTGTTCAGAATTTATTTTTTATTTATGAAACTTACCCACATTCAAGTGTTTATTAGTCTCGCTTGGCCAGGCCTTCAGACTGACGGCAGAAAATCTAGGAACATCCGTTTGAATGGCCAAGACCCCCCATTAGGCCATATGACTGACAGGTAAAGCAACTAGAGATGTTCTGATACCATTTTTCCCATCCCGATACCGATTCCGATACCTAGGCTCAGGGTATCGGCCGATATCGAGTACTGATCCGATACCTGGGTGTGTTTCTGTATATACAGCTGTATTACTAGTATGAAATTATATTATTATTTTATGTTGTGCTTCAGACGTATCTCTTAATGAAACATGAACAAATATATACAGTGAACTAGATTATTTTTATTATCTGACATACATTTGACAGTATTATTTTTATATAGTTAGCATTACTACTAAAACTACTAATTTTCTGACGTACATCAGCGTTGTTTATAACAGAATTCTGGGTATTCGCCTTTATGCCTTCCTGCCTTGGAATTCTGCCGCTGCCGCTGCCTCTGCCTCTGAAGGCAGCAATTTAGAGATGCAGCCTAGGTCTTATTTAAGAAAATGGTATTGGATCGGTGTGTGGGTTCAAGTACTCACCGATACCGATGCTAGAATTTTTTGTGGTATCAGTGGCATTTCCGATACTAGTATCGGAATTGGAACAACCCTAAAAGCAACCAATTACGTTTCGTTTTGTGCCGCATCATATTTAGGGGTGTGAAAATGTCGCCACAATAACAGACCGGTGTGTGAAACTCTTACACCATATTTTAAAGATGAACTCAATTTTTCACATTCTTTTGAAAATCCAGTATTTAGCTGATCCTAATAGGCGCTCGTCATTACAGTTGTAAGAATGCATGAAGCTAGAATAAAATGTTTTTGTTTACAAGCAGACACCCTTTCTTTTGAGGTTTTGTATGTTTTGTATGAAAACATAGCTAACATTTAAGCCTGCTCCTATCTCAGCTGATGTCAGCTGTTAAAATAAAAATAAATTAAATTTTGCACATCATTGTTATTGTTTTTAGAATTTTAATTAAGATTCTTAATATAACTGAATAAAAATTATTTTAAGAATTACTGTGCCTCCTCGTGGAAGTTTTCTGAGGCCCACTATTTATGAACCACTGCTCTGCAATAGGAATTAGCAAGTTTTTTGAGTGTTAGAATGCATATTATGCATTATAGTTTTTTTTGCATGACTGTCTCTAATTTAGACATGTACTTTAAGTACATACACCAAATCACCTTTTTAGTTTACTCTAGACTCTACACACATTAGTGAATTCTAAGCATTAATGTAGATTTCTGTCAGATTTTCTGATTTACAAAATATATTACTGAAACATAGTCATCACTGTTTTATAGAGTTTAGTTTTTCTCTATTCATGTCCAAATCTGACACACACTAGAAGTTGTTTTAGCTTGATTGTAGTTCAAGATGATAAATGACAGCACTGTTATTGATGGATTATAAAATATATTACTGAAACATACACTTGAACAACAGTTTTAAAGATTTTGGCCTTTCCCTACAAGACATGATCAGTATTTGTATGCTTACATCAACCTGATGTCATGATGAAAACGAAAACCTGTGGGAACTTTTTTGCAAGATGCACATTACGTACCACCATAAATGTTTTGTGACATTCTATGTGAAAACGTTCCCACAAGTATGTTTTCATGAGATCAGGTAGGCTTATATCTACAAAAAATAGCTGCCTTGACCCGCTGTCATCATTTACTAACCCTCATGTCCATTTAAAACTTGTATGACCTTCTTTTTTTCTGATATTTTGAGGAACCAATCAACATTTAAGTCCACTGACTTCCAATAAAAAACACTTAATATAAAATACCTTTCTAAAACTATCTTCATGTTCCACAGAAGAAAATAAGTCGAACGACAGGATAGCAAGAAAACGACGGCAGACTTTTTATTTTTGAGTAGACTATCCCTTTAAAGTGAAAGCAAAGCACAAGATAAATAACTGCACTAGAAAAGTGCACTTTGGGAAAAGGTTTGTATGCAAGCTGTCACAACTAATGACTGATTTCTCAAAATGATTCACAAGCAGCAGGTGAGCATGATTCACAGCTTGTCTGGACACTGTGGAGTGCTGATTTACATTTGCTGCGAGAGAAACGCTGTAGTTGCTGTAATGTACAAAAACAATATATCTGAGCCTGAGATCCCACGGGGACTTGAATTATTCCCATGACAGATGGATTCAGGTGAGATGACAGAGATGTAAAGCCATGTGTGGGTGTGATGTTTTGGCCCCGGCTCACAGCTCGATCAAAAATTGCCTTTGAAAAATGCCCCACCCCCAGCACAGTCATAAATTGGACTTGCTTATCAGCAAACCGATTCCATCTCCTAAAGTGCCTAAGGTCTCTTCTACATCTAAAAGAGGCCATCCATCCTTCCATCTGGTTCTCTTCTGAGCTTGTTTATATATAGAGGCAAGACAGTTCGGCCTCCACCCTGGTAAGGCCGTCAGCCAGCCACTTTATAGGTCAGAGGTTCCCAAACTTTTCTGTCAGCTGAACACCTATTGATGTGAAATTTACCTTAAGTACCACGTAAAAATATTTCAATAATGCCACGACACATCTGCATGTTCACAGTTCTCTGATTTTGGTTAATGGTTCAATGGCATCAAAGTAAACTGAAAAAAAAAAAAATAAATAAATAATAAAAAAAATAAAAATCTTATTTTATTTAGATTTTTTTCATTTTGTTTTAGATTCTTTATATATAGGGCTGCACAACCAAGTCAAAAAAAAAATTATATTGGGATTATTTTGTCAAATAGGATAATAAATAAAGGATAATACTCAATGTATCCATATATCTAGAAGTATATTTATTAATAACATTGCCATTTCAGTTTTATTTTAGTTAATTGTGCAGCTAGTATTTCTTAATTTTAATTTTACATTTGTTGAGAGGCCAGCTCTAAGTGGACAATATAGTACAGTTAAAATTGTTAGTACAGTTATAGTGCATTAAAATTTTACAACAATTCTTAATTATTTAATTTAATTTAATTTAATTTAATTTAATTTAATTTAATTTAATTTAATTTAATTTAATTTAACTTAATTTAATTTAATTTAACTTAATTTAATTTAATTTTACACTTAACATGCTTCCTATAGTTAATTAGCTATAAAATTAGCTATAAAATTTGGCAACAATTCCATATTTTATTTTATTTTACACTTAATATGGCAACAGTTCCTTATTTTATTTTATTTTATTTTAATGTTATTTTATTTTATTTTATTTTATTTGCTTCCTATACGGTTAATTAGCTATACAATTTGGCAACAATTACATATTGAATTGAATTGAATTGAATTTTATTTAATTAAATTTTATTCAAGTTAATTTTCTTCCTATAGGGTAAATTAGCTATAAAATTTGGCAACAATTACATATTTTATTTTATTTTATTAGTTCATTTTATTTTATACCTAATATGTGTTGTCTAGGCTAAATTAGCTATATTGCTTCTAAAGGTGAGACCTGATGCCAACCCCTCAGAGGACCTCAGATGATGCCAACCCTGAAACAACATACAGCACTACCAAATTTTGCTATAAGTTTAATTGCAACATATAATCATTACTGTTAATAGTGTTCATCGTCTGTTTGATTACTTCAATAATAACTGATTTTCTGCTACTAAATATATTGTAGAATCTTTAATTTTCTGTAAAGCTGCTTTGCAACGATTTGTATCATGAAAAGCGCTATACAAATAAACTTAAATTGAATTGATCTTTCATTATTGCTGTCACCATATTTCACCACAATTTGGTACCTGTTGAACACACACCATGCTGGTTTAAAAGGCACTTTGCAACACGTCAGCTATAACCAAAGGTGCCCATATCACCATACAAAGGGTTTCAGTAATTCCTCCATGTACCTGCAGCACCGCAGTGCTTCATTACTCCCCAGAGCGTGGCCAGAGCAGAGGCTGAAGAGCTCTCTCTGAGTCATTTACTGATTACTGGGTTTCTGATGGATGTAGTGCGCTTCTGACAGGCCTTTTTCACACTGCGATAATGGCGTAATGAAACACCAGCGTACGGATGGGAGGACGGTGTGGCGTCGGACGCATGAACGATGGCGGCAGGAGAGACTAAATAAGTGAAGGAAAGCGGCGTGGGGAAATGAAGTGGCTTCTTTAAATTAGGTTGGAGTGTGTTGAAGTGTGTCGGTTTGTTCCATGCTGAGTGGCTGCTCTTAAAGCGCTCTGAACTTAAAGCCGTATCGGATGAAAAAGTTTCGAAAAATCCATCCTGGTTTGTTATTTCTAGCGCACATCAGCGTGAAACAGAAAGATTGAAAAGGAAACATCAAAGATACTGTTTATAGAATCCTTGAATCAACTCCGGCGCAAGCGGCGCACCACTTTCTGCTCAATTTCAATGTGGTTTTAAAATGGAGGCCTCATTATTAGCCATTTCCACTCAGATATAAATCATTTCTTAAATTTGGAGCACTCCAATTATTTTTATGTAACTAAGAAATGAGGCAAATTTAAGCAGTTAAAATTTCCCTTCCATATTAAGATGCAAACTAAACATGTATATATAATGTATAATACTATTATAATTTTACATTCTAATGTGGGAAGAAAAATGAAACTCGACTTCTTGACTGCATTAGAGAGTATCACACTTAAATTCTCTCACCAAGGAAGTCAGGATGTAGGTGTAGTACACTGACAGCATCCCCAACTCTGAGGCCTGGAAGATAAAAGAGAAGAGAGAGATACATTAAACACTTTTGACAATGCTAGGCTAATTTAAACAGCTACTTAGACTGAATCTGCGCACGGCATTGCCGCCATTGAGAAGCGAAAGGCAAGGTTCAGTGCTTTGCAAAACCTGTTCAGATTTGGATGAAAGCTAACAAAAGACAGACAGCATTTCTGTTCTGTCATTGCGATTCTATTTATCAATTCTCCGCTGTCTCCAAGGAAACCAAGCAGCAAATATAATATGTCAATCAAATGTCAGGGGTGAAAACACTTTCAACAATTATTTCTATGGAAACGGAGAGAAAACTGAGTAAAAGGGACAGTTTAGAGTACAATAAATGCACGAGAGGGAAATGGATTGAGCAGCTGGGGGTGTTTGCTTTCTTTCTAACAGGGGAAAATGTTAAATAATTAATTCAAAACATATTGATCAGGAACAACCTGCAGTGAAATATAATCACATTTCCTAGAACAAAAAGAACATTGAAGTAACTTGGTAATTATTATAGGCTTCACAAATAATCTTCCAAAACTGCTCTTGCAGATCTTTTCATTAACCTTGCAGCCGTGATCAATAACCTCAACCCATACAAAGAATACAGAGAAATATTTTTAGTTATTGTGCACTTTGGAACAGGATAGGAATCACAATGGTCGTCTACATTTTTGGCTTTTTTTTTTTTTCCTGGTTATTTTTATAATAATAATGAAATTTATATTCTATCATCATCACTACTAACACTACTACACTTTATGGACGTCTTTGTCTGTACAGATGCATTTTGCACTATTTTGGGATGGTTAAAAGTCATTATACACTACAATTCAAAATTTAGGCTCAGTAAGATTTATTTTTTTAAATAATTAAATTAGTGCTGTCAAATGATTAATCGCATCCAAAATAAAAGTTTATGTTTACATACTATATATTTGTGTACTGTGTGTATTTATTATGTATATATGAATACACACACATGCATGTATATATTAAGGAAAAATATTTTAGATTTATATCTAAAATATTTATATTTATTTATAATCTGAATTGTATACAAGTATAAATATATATACATATAAATATTTTGTTTTAATATATACATGTATGTGTGAGTATTTATATCTACATAATAAATATACAAAGTAAACACACATCTAGTATCTAAACATAAACTTTTATTTTGGATGCGATTAATCGCGATTAATCGTTTGACAGCCCTAAATTAAATATATATATAATTTTTTTTTCTCCGAATTGTGTGACAATCTCGCTATAAGTTATAAAGTCAGAACTGCAAGATGTAAACTCACAATTCTGACTTTTTTCCTCAGAATTGCGTAATATAAGCAATTGCGAGTTATAAAGTCAGAATTGCAAGATGTAGACTCAAAAGAATATTCTCAGAATAGTGAAATATAAACTCACAATTAAGAAAAAGTCAGATTTGCAAGATAAAAACTCACAATTCTGACTTTTTGTCTCAATTGTGTGATATAACCTCACAGTTGAGAGAAATAAAATCAGATTTGAAAGATATGAACTTACAACTGCAACTTTTTTCCTTTAGAATTGCGTGATATTAACTCGAAATTGTGGGTTATAAAGAAATGCAAGATAAAAAAATCTCACAATTCTGAATTTCTTTCTCAATTGTGTGATATAAACTGACAATTGAGAGAAATAAAGTCATATTTGTGCGATAAACACTCGCAATTATAACTTTTTTCCTCCAAATTGTGTGAAATTAACTCGCAATTGGAGTTATAAAGTCAGAATTGCAAGACGTAGACTCACAATTCTGACTTTTTGAGTTTATATCTTGCAATTGTGACTTTTTTCTTAGAATTGTTAGATATATACTTGCAATTCTGAAATAAAAGTCACAATTGCGAGATATAAACTTGCAATTCTCAGAAAAAAAAAATCTGAATTGTGAGTTTATAAATGCAGCTTTGAAGTACATAAGATTTCAAATTGATTTCAAAAACATTATTAAAACCCAAAACTTTTGAACAGTAGTATACATGGTTTCCTTAAGGCTGATTAATCGACTAGTCATTCAGCCAACCCACTGAACAGTTTTTCTAGAAATAAGCATTTTGTTCATCACTTCTTCAAAATATGCCCTCTAAACTTTTTGTTTGAACATTATTAATGGTACAGCCCCAAAGTTATATTCTTTCCGACCTGTGTGACGTATAACTTATATGGCAGAGCATAATTTGTAGATGCCTCGGATCTGCTGACGATGGCGGAAGCACCGGGTCTGAACTTCCCAAACTCCCAGCTTTGTTCCTACATTTTAGAGCATAAGTCATGCTAACACAGCACTCCTGGACACCTGTTCTCTTGTGGTTGCATTACGGTTCAAAGCAGCATCTGTATTATGGCACTTATACACACCCAGACTCCCTGCCTAGCGTTCCGTAATGCCCATCTGCATTTCATTTGACCAGTGTCATGTTAAAAAGAGAGAGAGAGAGAGAAAATGGACCAGAGGAGTGGAGAGTTTTTCCAGGTTATGATAATTTTGTCCTTGCGTAAAGTATTTTATAATGAAAGATTTTCCCTGCAATTGCCCATGTAATTGAATCCTGTAACTCAAGCTGGTGTGTGAGTCGTGCTGTGAACATTGGCAAACAGCTCTAGCATGCTTGCCCTACACTCGCTCCTCACAATCTGAACGAGTGCCAACTTTCCACAGCTCTGCCGCATGCTCGCTCCATATAGATCCAGAGAGAGAGAGAGAGAGGAACAGAGAGATATGAAGGGATAAAACAGAGACGGCGAGACATTCAGAGAGAGAGAGATGGGTTGAAGAGGGTATGAGAAACATAGTAAGGGTGACAAACTGACAAGAAACCCACTGTGAACCATGCAACCCACCGGCGCAACAGTGGCGGTACTTGTCCCTGTCTCCATAGCAACAGGAAAAGCCAAGGAAAGACCTTTGATGGTCATCAGACACTTTGATTAAAGAGCAATGGAGTGAATAGGGAGGAAAAATGGAGGACAACCATTGGCTGAAAAGTATGAAAAGCATAAGATGACATGAAATGAGCAGAGAAGAGTCAAGATAACAACATAAGTAAAGACAAACTGAGACAAGACAAGATAACAAAACAGGCAGAGAAGAGAAAAGACTAAACAACATGAGCAGAAATGGGCTGGTGGTTTTTATGAGATGTTATGATGACATTTGACCCCTCTCTATAAACACACGTTTCCATGAGCCAGTGTAATTTTAATATCATTGACATTATTACAGTTTTAAATCAGGTTTATATATATATACACTGCCCTCCAACAGTTTGGAAACGCCCTAGAAAAGAGGGGTTTTGGACAATATTGGTATGAATTTTGCAATGATAAGGGACAACACAAACTACGAAAACATATTTTACTACATAAACAGTTTATACATATAATTTATTTTTATTTTTTTTCGATTCATCAAAATATCCAACATTAGCAGCTATTACAGCTCTGCATAATCTGGGCATCTGAGCTGTCAGCTTATTCAAACATTGAACTGATATGTTACTACAAGCCTCCTGAAGGATTGCCCAAAGATGATTCACACTGGTTGGACACTTTTTACAGACATCACAGTCCAGTTCCTCCCATAATACATCATTTGGGTTGAGGTTGGGTGAATGGGGAGGCCATTCCATGACAGACATGATGGTCTTCAATGATAATGTCCAGTTACTTTAATGTATTTGCACCAAAAAATTATAAGGATTTATGCTGATATCGTCCAAAACCACACTTTGCCTGTCTTTTTTCACAGGGGTGTTTCCAAACTTTTGGAGGGCAGTGTATATATATGTACTTCAATTATTGCTCCTAAAAGTTGATCTACAGGCAGTTGAATCAAAAGGTGTCCTAACTTTGTCACACATGGCTTTTTCCTCTTGACTTTATTATTGTTAAATAAATAATGACACAGTGTGATACGTCATGTGATGTTGTTCATCTGAGGTTTTATTTTCCAAGACCTGCCAAGGGTCAGATATTGTTTTTTTTATATCTTGACACAGAAAACCATGGAATTCAATAGGGTTTTCCTATATATTAATAAAACAGTTCTTTCTGATCCTTGAATCCGATTGGCAGAGAGCAGTGTGATATGCTAGTGATAACAGAACTACAACCGTTTCACCGATGTTTAATAAAGATAACATCTGTTTGAAAATTTGCTTGCTGTTTTCGGAGATGTGAGCTCCAGGGCGTCAACGGCTGTTTAGTGCTCATGAACCCGCAGAGAGCAGCCTTATCTCAGCCAGATCTTCTGGAATTTGCTGCAGGCTCTGATGTCTCTATAGTGGTTAAACATGAGATAAAATAAATTTTGAGTAAATCTAACAGGCAGTCTTTGGTCTCATTAATCTATTATTTGTTCCAGAGCAAATAGCTTTGGTTAAAGGCATTATCATTAAGGCTGATTAATTGACTATAGTCATTCAGGTAGCCCACTAAACAGTTTTTCTAGACTTTGAAATTAAGCATTTTGCTCATCCTTTCTCCAAAATATGCCCTCTAAACCTTTTGTTTGAACATTATTAATGGTACAGCCACAAAGTTATGTTCTTTCCGACCTGTGTGACGTATAACTTATATGGCAGAGCATAATTTGTAGACGCCTCAGATCTGCTGACGGTGGTGTGAGCATCAGGTCTGAACTTCCCAAACTCCCGGCTTTGTTCCTACATTTTTGTACTTGCTTAGACTTCAAATATGGAGTTTGCTAATTAAGATAACGCCTATTTGAAAATATGTTTTTGGAGATGTGAGCTCCAGGGCATCAGCAGCCAGATCTTGTGGAATTTGCCGCTGACTCTGATGTCTCTATAGTGGTTACACATGAAATATAATTCACCTAACGGGCAGTCTTTGGTCTTTTTAATCTATTATTTGTTCCAGAGCAAATAGTATTGGTTAAGCGCAAAATCTCATCGCGTTATATTTTATGTCGATATAATGCTTTATGTATATCAGAGCACGACCTTTGTACACAATGGACATTCTGAATAATGTTTTATTGTGAGTATGAGATTGAGCTGAAGAATGAATGCTGTATCAGATGCAGGTAATCACACTCAGTCCACCTCTCACTCATAATACTCTTTTAATACAGTAATACAATAAGCTTTCAATAAAGCAACTCAACGTGACGTTTTCTAATTAGTAGTTTGGAGGTTAGGGCTCAGCTGTTCAGCTGTCCAACTGAGATTTGGATCCGTTCGGGAAGGAAGTAGTTTTCACAAAAAAGGTCACATAGATTTGAAATTCACCTTTGAAAAGTCACAGAACAACAGTAAATGTGACCACATTAAAAGCCTACAAGGGGCTATTCATACACAATGGATTTTGCATAAAAAAAGTGACAAGCTAGGCAGTGGTGTGAGAAGGGTCTAGAGATGTGTTTTTTAAAGTTAAAAGCTAACTTCAGTACCACATTTTTAGAATGGTCTGTCCATTGATCACTTTCACTCTATTTTCATTGGTTCCTGCAATCAGCCTCTCCTGCAGAGCCATTAATTTCTCTTTCCTGAAAATAATGATTCATGTTTAATTATGGCTCACACTAAGAGGTGTACATGTATGTGTGTTCAGCCAGTCATCTATACTGAATTATTCAGTCATGAGGCTGCATCCATATATGCTCATGTCATGTTCATTTGCATTGCATGCATCAGAAAGAGAGATTTATTTTCTACAGCTCATACACGCCAGTCTTACAAATGAGGAGCTACAGGCTCGAGTTCAAGGGTGGGATGAATATCTCACATTTAACTCTTACACTTAAAAGACACATGAACAAAAGGTCACAAGAATAATTCTACACTTTGAATCTAGTGGAACACTTACTTATATAGTTTAATGGCATCATTAAATCGCTCCATCTTTATGAGCGATTGTTAATCCTATTAAGGCTCAAGGTCACAGTCATTGACATTCAGATCTATCATGCAAATAGTAATAGCAAACTATTTTCAGCTTATAATTACATAATCATGGGCTTTTTACTCTTTTATTTCTGCAAACTTTTCAAACCCTGGATGGATCCTATGAAAGCCTGTTTCCACCAGGCAATTATGACTCGCAATTATGATTCACAATTCTGCCTTTTTCTCCTTAAAAGTAAAAAGTCCTAAAAACAAGTTTACATCTCATAGTTAAAACTTTTGTTTTGAATTCTTGTAGTTCTGTTTCTATTTGTTCAAGGTTGTTTAGTATTATTTTAATGGAAAACCAGTCAAAAACACTGCTTAGTAAAATGATTTTTGCAGTATCCATCTTAACCCATTCCATCCTATGAAAGCTTATTTCTGCCATGTAATAAAAAAGGTAATTGTGGGGATGTAACGATCTCATAATCTCACAATGATTGTTATATTATTATTTTTGGTTTACACTACAGTAGGGAAACTATAATACTTTTTTCCTAATTTCTACAATTGAAAGAGATATTTTGAATTTAGACTGCAGTAATGTTACCCATTAAACCACTAGCTGTCAGCAATTCATACTGCACTTTTAAAAGAAATTTTGACCGAAATGGCAGCAGTGCTTTTATTTTGATGTGAAAAACAGGCTTACAAAAACATGTCTCACTACAAATCTAGTGAATTGCTGTAATCATTTGCGGCAAAAAATAAAGCATAACTGGTGGCCGTTGCATTCCCAAATGCAGGCTAAACTCACAGAACATGCAATAAACGAGTTCACTGCATTTACTGTGAACTGAGTTTGACAGATACTGTGCCAAAGCATAATGGCCCAGTACACAACTTTAAAGTCCTTTTATGTTAGAATAATTAGTTTAAATATCTAAAAAAAAAACAAAAAAACTACTCACAACACTTCAGTGAAAAATACACCGTGAAGCAAAGAGAACACTGACAAAGCACCGACAAGTAACAGAGCAGGTTACTTTAGGTATGAAACAAAGTTTCAGCTTTCAAATGTTGCAATTTTAATGATTAGTTCACTTTCTGAACAAAAAATTACAGATAATGTAGTCAACCCCAAGTTTGTACAACTAAAATGCAGTTTAAATCCAGCTTCAAAGGGCTCTAAATGATCCCAGCCGAGGAAGAAGGGTCTTATCTAGCGAAACGATTGATTATTTTTTAAACAAATCGACAATTTATATACTTTTTAACCTCAAATGCTCATCTCATCTCGTTTCTGCAATGTGCATGCGTAATGTTTTATCGTTTTTTGTAAAGAACGTTTGAAATTCTTTTTATGTTCACTTTGTAAACACTGGGTTGTTTACAAAATGTAAACATTTTGAAGTTTAGAAAAGAATCCCTTTCTAAGAGCCCTTTGAAGCTGGATTTAAACTGCATTTTGGAAGCTCAAACTTGGGGGCACAATAGGAGTTAACTATATAGAAAGAAATCCTGAAATGTTTTCCTCAAAAAACATAATTTCTTTATGACTGAAGAAAGAAAGACATTATCATCTTGGATGACAAGGGGGTGAGTACATTATCTGTCAATTTTTGTTCTGAAAGTGAACTAATCCTTTAAATACAGTTTTGTGGCTCTTTAATGTGCCGTGACAGATCATTGTGGTGCCTTAGTTTCCAGTGGCACGTAAACCGGTCATCTCTTCCTCTTTACTAGTTACAGCCCAAAATAAACTTGAATGAAAATCAGAAGGTTTCTTGTTTCTACCACAAAAAGACTTCAATACTCACCGTTTTTCCAGTATATGTCCACCGACGTTAATCTACTCTCCTGTCTGGTTTGTTTAGATTATGTTAGATTCTGTATTATCATTGGTCAGATTGCTTATCAATTAAACTTCCTGCAAAGGGTAAATTCTGACTTTATTCTCACAATTCTTTAGTATAGTATAGAAAAATAATTCTCGTAACTTCATAAAATCAAGGTTTTAAAGTAAGATATAAACTTGCATTTCTGAGAAAAAAAAGTGTGAACTAAGGTATAAACTCGGAGATGTGAGAGAAAAAGTATATGAGATGAAAAATTATGTTTTTCATTTATTTTTCTATTCCATGGCAGAAATAAGCTTTTATAAGCAATTTTTATAATTAAGATCCAGCAATGGATTGAAAGGTATACGCTGCAAAAATCATTTGACTCATCAGTATTTTTGTCTTGTTTTGTCTTGTTTTCTATTAAAATAATATAAAAAAAAACCTTAAACCAAATAAAAGTATATCATAATATACATTTTTTAGATAATTATTAGTAAAAATAATAAAAAAATTATTTAGCTAATTAAACTAATTAGCTTTCACAAATTTGGTTTTAATTAATGTAATGCTTGTGATTTAATTAAACTAATCTTGTTTCATGGGTATTTAGACAAAAATAATGTTTTTTTTTATAAAACGTACCCTTTCCAAAATAATGTGAGACATGGTGGCGTTGGCATCCACTATGATGGTGGCAGTCTTGTCATCACGGATCTCCTTGAGAAGCGGGGTGGGATCCTGGCTGTCATCCAGCATGCGAACGGAAAGGGTTTCCTTGGAGATGAGAAACTGTCGCAGTAACACCTCCAGGTTTAATAGGCCTGTTGAAAAGGGGCACACACAAAATACTTCAGCATCCTGGCTTGTGTCACCTTTGCTCACAACAAGAAATACATCCTCCGTCTCTTTTCACAGCAATTATGATACCATGGGATCGTCCCTTTTATGGGACTAGAGTCGATTTTCTGTGGGTGTGAATACAATGCTTATATTTGTCTGACAAATTTCAGCTAAATTATCTGCCAATATTTTTAATTGAATTTAACAACGATAACAAAGCTTTTTTTCTGCTGTACTGTATGTCCGCAACTAATTTAATTAGCGAAATCATAATCACCCGAGTGTTTAATCTCGGTTCCTTTGGCAATTACAAGGCCCAGGAGAATACAGAACTTGCGGAATGCACAACACTGTATCGCAACAAAACGTGACATCGGTTTATTAAGATCCGACTCTTTAAATCTGAAAGGCTTTAGCTGCTGACTTCACACATAGAGCGGCCGATGCCATTGCTCACAGCTGTCATCTCAATTTCCTGCCGAGTTACTCAGCGTATATTTGATTAACCATAAGCATTCGCTTCCTATCTTACGCTCATTGCACATCACATGCAATTTCACATTTAGTGCACTACATTAAACATTATAGCATTGCTAGCTACCACATGCGCTGACTGCGCCGATCAAGTTGGACGGGAACTTGTGAGAACAGCAAAACACTTGAGTTTTTGTCTCAACTCTTGGAGTTTGAATTAGGGAGGATTGGCGAACAGGGCAAAATGTGAGGACACATGGAAGGTAAATGAGAAGATGAAAGAGTGTAGGGTTAAGTTAGCACAGTGGGTAAGGTGTTAAAGAGAAGGTTCTAGCATTGGCGAGAGAAAAGCACAAAGCCGCTTCCCACACAGTGACTGTGATAAAGGCTTAGCCTCCATTCACTCTGAGCAGCCAGTCATTTCCTCAGCTATCACTTTCCACTGGGCTTTTACAAAGCGCCAAGTTCATTTATCTTTAAAGCACACACACAACACGGCATATGGTACAGCTGAAAATACACACATGCTTAAAAGCTCAGCGGAGCACAGTGCAAACATAGCAGAAGACTATTCGCACAGGTAAATAACAGAAGTATGTACACATGCACTCGGTGGACTGGATTTGACTATGCTACAATGCGTAAACAAATCTGAGGGAAAGTCAGCTGTTTTGCTAACTTCCACTAGACTTGTGCTTAACTGCCACCAACCTAGCTGAAAAATAAAAATTCAAAACCATCTTACACAGGTTTGCTGGTTTAATGCAGTCTCTGGGCCTGGTTAGACTGGTTTTAAAGCCAATTTAGGCTCATATTAGCAAGCTAAATCAGCTGAACACTTCAGGGAATGTTCTCTGAACCTTATCAAGTTCTGGCAAGGTTCTCTCAAAGTTTTGAACAAGCTTTCTTTCAGTAACATTAAAGGAATAGTTCACTCAAAATGAAAATTCTGTCATTAATTACTCACGATCATGTCATTCCAAAACCTTAAGACCTTTGTTCATCTGCTAAACACAAATTTAAATATATTTTTGATGAGATCTGAGAGCTTTCTGACTCTGCAGAGACAGCATTGCAACTGACACGTTCAAGACCAAGAAAGGTAGTACTTATTAAAGTAGTCCATGTGACATCAGTGGTTCAACCTTGATTTTATGAAGCTACGAGAATACTTTTGTGTGTGGAAAGAAAACAAACGGTAACACTTTATAATAACTACATACTATAGTACTACTACTACAGTAGTAAGCAGTTTATAGATGCAGCTATAAATGCTTTGTTCTTGATTTTTAAACATATATATAATGTGTTTAATGACTGTATTTTCATTCTTTATTAATTATCAATTCTTAATTTCTAAATTAAGTATTACATTATTTACAAACCAGTTATTTAGTTGTCATCAATGGTTCATAAGATCATTTAGAAAGTGTAAGTAAATGATTAATAAACTATTTAAATGTACATTTATATATATTATTTAGAAATATAGTAATAGTATGTTAATAAATGCGTTATTAACACATATTCCTTCTGTAATTCATGATTCATTCAAGTAGTTAAAAACATTTAGTAGTTGTCAGTTAACTGATCTAAAGACTATTTATACCTCGTAAAGCTTTTACAAAGGATATTTAAAGAATATATAAGAAAAAAGAATGTAAGCAAGAATGTAAATATAAATAAAAAGCTAAAATAGAAAATCAAATACTTAGCTTCATGTTACTGTTATGTTTTCTGGAGGTCTAAAGAATATTTATTTTTCTATGGCATTGCAGAGGTTTCATTTTATAACAAGTGTACAGTTGTACAGTTTTTTTTTTTTTCATCTTGAAATAAATATTTCTATGTTCTGTATCACTCTGTTGTTTGTTTCCTGAGCCTTTAAATCTGAGTTGTAAAAGTTTTATGAGGCATAAATAGTCTTCACTTTAGATGAGCTCGCAAAAATAGATAACTGACAACTACTAAATGTTTTATACCTACCCGAATTAATCATGAATTACAGTAAGAATATGTGTTAATAAAGCATTTATTAACACACTGAGTAACTATTATTGTAGGTTTAAGTAATATGTATAAATGTGCATTTAAAGTTTATTAATCATTTAGTTACACTTTCTACATGATCTTATGAACCTCTGACAACTCCTAAATAACTGGTCTGTTAATAATATGATACTTAATTTAGAATTTATTAATTGATCATTAATACATTATGAAAATACAATTACTAAAAACATTATAGATGCTTATAAATCAGGAACAAAACATTTATAGCTGAATTTATAAACTGCTTACTACTATCTATTAATGTGGGGATAATGCTTTAGAAATGATGAATGGGCTATTTATTAATGCTTAACTAATGGTTCATAGTGTGTAGTTATTATAAAGTGTTACCAAACAAGAATAACCAGACTATTAGAATACAACTATTGAAAATCTAAATACTGAGAAAATTGCCTTTAAAGTTGTCCAGTTGAAGTGCATATTACTAATCGTAAATTATATTTTAAAATATTTACGGTAGGAAATTTACAACTTATCTTCATGGACCATTATCTTAATATTTCTTAATATTCTAATGATTTCTGGCAGAAAAGAAAACTCTTGGCACATACAATGTACTTTTGGCTATTGCTACAAATACACCCGTGCTACTTAAGACTGGTTTTGCCGTCCAGGGTCACATTTAACATTAACATTCGCACATTGAAGACTGACACAAAAGACAAGAAATTGTTGAATAAAGTCATTATTTTTGTTTTCTTTGCGCACAAAAAGTTCTCACAGCTTCACAGAATAAAATCAATAACGTGCATTTTGAAAATAAAGATAAATTATTTCACAGTGAACTCTGATAGCACCTTTTTCATCCTTTCTTTGAAATGGGGTGTCGGTACATAGTAGCAGTACAATATTTAACAGTCTGAAGAGTTTTTTAAAAGTTTTGAAGATTCATTATGTTGCTGTCTGGTCATCTTTTTGTTTTATTTTTCAAAATTAGCAAGTTGAAGCTTTTGGCAAACCTTTTATATCAGTTCTGGCTAAAAAAAAAAGTTTCAGTCAGATCTCATCCTGCCCGGGGCCAGACAACCATTCTTGTGCTCTTTTCTTCTCATTAGATAGAAAAAAAGGGAGAGCTGAAGGGGTGTGAGCCACTGAAAAAAAGCTTTTGTCTTCCTCCTTTAACAACGCATGTCAGAATCCCATTACGCTCCTTATCACATTAAATTAATGTCTTCCAGCACAAAGAAGAGAACTTCAGAAATAAACACAGCCAGACAAAAGAGAGTTTCCAACGCCCTGCTTCATATCAAGTGCCCTTTTCTAGAAAGGCGATCCTTTCACTACGACTTCCGTTACTCTGACTTTTCATTTAAAAGTGCTTTTTGTTTGATTTAGTACCATCTGTATTTTATCTACACATTTATCGTATTCTTCTTGAAGAGACAGGAGAATTAGATCATCCCAATTTACCCACGTTTCGGTTTTCGTCTCTCTGTGGGACGTAGGCTGAATTCTTCACTTAATCATCTTTAATTACAGATCACTTCAAAGCAGTGAGAAGAATGTCGGGCAAACAAGTAGTACAATATTTCTGTTCGTAGCGGAGAGGTGCAGCAAACCTGACAGGTGGGAAACCTCTTTGAAGTGTGTGTATTTGATTCAGTCTGGGCACCAAAGCTCAGTTCCTTTCAATTAAATCCATGAGCTCCTTTAGTTCAAGAGGACAAACTTGAAAGAGATTGTAGAGCTCACCTGTCTGACCCCGTTCAGAATAATTTGGGTAATACCTTACGAACGCAGGGTCTTGGTGATCTAATGGGTCTCCAGACTGGATAGTACAGGTCAGGCAATTTTGTTCAATAATGAGACCTGATTCACCTCACTACACAGTACGGACCTTTGCAGCCAGATGAAGCCTAGTGCCTCATCCAAAGAAGGTTTATACTGTACAGTAATAGAAATGAGAAAAAAACTGAATATTTTCAGTAATCAGTAATTTCATTCATGTCTCTCAGCAAAAGTTATTTGTTAGCATTTCAATAAATTTAAGTGCCATTGTTTACCATTTTCATTCATCTTAGTGACTAATCATTTAGCATTCATCTTCAAAATTACTGATTAGCGGTTCTATTAATTTCAGTGGTAAAAGCTACTGGTTAGCATTTCCATTCATCTCAGTGGAAAAAGTTATTGGTTTACATTTTTCCATCTCAAGGTCAAAAGTTATCGTCTAGCATTTCTATTAATTTTAGTGCTAAAAGCTATTGGTTAACATTTCTATATATCTCAGTGGCTAAAGTTATTGATTCACATTTTTTTTTTTTTCATCTCAGTGTCCAAAGTTATCGTTAGCATTTCTATAAATTTTAGTGCTAAAAGCTTTTGGTTAACATTTCTATTCACCTCAGTGTCAAAAGTTATTGGTTCACAGTTTTCCTTTATTTCAGTGTCAAAAGTTATAAGTTAGCATTTCTATTCATTTTTAGTGCTAAAAGCTCTTGGTTAGCATTTCTATTTATCTCAGCAGTAAAAATCATTTTGCATTTACTCTTCATCTCAGTGTAAAAAGTTATCGGTTAGCTTTTCCCCCCTTTATCTCAGTGTCAAAAGTTATCGGTTAGCATTTCTATTCATTTCAGTGATACAAGCTGTTGGTTAGCATTTCTATTAATCTCAGGGAAAAATGTACTGGTTTGCATTTTTCCTTCATCTCAGTGTCAAAAGTTATTGGTTAGCATTTCTATTCATTTCAGTGATACAAGCTGTTGGTTAGCATTTCTATTAATCTCAGGGAACAATTTATTGGTTTGCATTTTTCCTTCATATCAGTGTCAAAAGTTATTGGCTAGCATTTCTATTAATTTCAGTGATAAAAGCTATTGGTTAGCATTTCTATTAATCTCAGGGCAAAATGTATCGGTTTACATTTTTCCTTCATCTCAGTGTCAAAAGTTATTGGTCAGCATTTTAATTCATCTCAGCGCTAAAAGTTACCAGTTCAAATTTCCAGTAATTTGATAGTAAAAAATATTTTCTAGCATTTCAGTTCATGTCAAAAGCAAAAGCTATCGGTTAGCACCTCTGTGAAAATTAACCGTTTTTTTTTTTTTTGGCGGATTGATTATCATTTGTATAGCCACAGTTTTACTACAAATACCATGGTTATACTATGGTTAGTGTAGCAAAACACGATTGATTTGTGTTTAGCATGGTTTAACTACTATATCCATGTTTTTTAGCTTTATTTGTAGAAAAAACATGGTTAATTTTCGTAAGGGTACATTTGTTTTTGAGGCAGTTACCTAAGCCATATCTAAATAACAATGTGACTAAAGCTTAGAAATTGACTTATGGTCTCAAAACCTTCACTAGTGACTATCCTGAGCTGTGACGTTACTTTTACACAACAGCTTTGCAAAATGATGCAAACATTGGTATAATTAGGCTGATTTATGGTTCGCCTGATCCTGTTTGATGTGTTCTTTGAGGGCATTTACCGATGTCTCAAGATCTTTTCTTTTTTAAAAGTGGGATTTTTTTTTTATGATTCCTGCCTGGCTTTGCTCCAGACTTATTCTTCCTTTCTCTCCTGTTGCTTCTCCACTATCCTGTCAAATTAAGGCCAAAAGGCCCCAATACTAGCAAATTACATTTCCATTTATGCATTTGGCAGACTGATGCTGAATTCAAGCTATAAATTGTATCAGTTCCAAATCAGTTCAAAAGTTGGAGCATTTTAAAGAAATTTAAAGACAGCTATTTAATGAGGGTTATACCGTCAAACTAAACACAGAATGCTAATTAGAACAGACAATTAAGCGCTAGACAAATCAAAATAAAATATGTGTTTTATATAAAATGATCACAATCAGTTGTTTATAGATAAACTCTAGGTTCAATACCCTCCAAGCCAGTGGTGTATAGGTTAGTTGAACGAATAACTGTCCTTGTACGGTGTCATCTCAGCAAGCCAGCTCTGTGAAGCATTCATGAGTGGGCCATGCTCTATTAAGCTGTCAGTGTGCTAAGTGATTAATGAGAGCTGTACATCCTGCGAGACTGAGCGTGAGAGAAAAAGAAACAGTAACGGAAGACGACAAGCAAACACAGAGGCGCAGGTGAACAGGGTTACTATGCTGGCAGGAAGCGGAGTCATCATCCGCTTCTTATAGGAATGTATTGAAGGGCAGTCACTGCGGCTCCCGGCATTTCCTCTCAAGCCTTCAGCTCAAACGCCAACTTTGCAACCCCATAATGTTTGTCAGCCAAAGCAGAAGTGACTATTACCCACAATGGGCCCCAGACCAGCCACTGCGAGGGGCAGCTAGCCAATGGTGCGTACATATTTGTTCCAGGTCTACAAACACATCAACAATAGTGTGAATGTCCTCCTCCAACAGCTGTTTGGGAAAATATTTGTAATGGTGGCAAATGTCTTTTATTGACATACAAATTTTCATATTACCAGCATTACTGATGGCAGCCACTCTATCATGAAATGAAGTATTTTCGTAGCTTAATAACAACACGGATGAACCACTGACGTCACATGGACTATTTTAATGATGTCTTAACTACCTTTCTACCTATGCCGGGTCAGAAAGCTCTCAGATTTGATCAAAAATATCGTACTTTGTGCTATGAAGTTGAACGAAGGTCTTACGGGTTTGGAACGACATGCGAGTATGACAGAATTTTCATTTTTGGGTGAAATAACCCATTAAGTCATAAATCTTGAATAGGGTTTTGCTGGAACAGTGTTTTAAAGATTAAGAAGCCTTGTGCTGAGCTAAATTAAACTTTCACAATATAACTTTCTTTACTTTCTCCCAATATGACCTTCCCAATACACTTTCCTTATTACAATACACAAGTTCCCTTGGGGGTTATATCAAGAATATAAATGTAAATATAACTTCTAATCATTCAAAAAATGATGAATTTTTGACATCTCAATCTTGCTCACATGAAGTGATTGACAGAAATGAAATATTATTTAGAAAGAAACAACACAGCAGCTGGAGTTAATATAGGTTATTTTGGAAGCTTGCTAAGTTTAGCATTGCTCTAAGGGATTTTTTACGGAAGTCAAAAGCACCTTAGTACAGTTTTCTAAAAGTTTTCTGTCACAACGCATTTTAAGTTTGGCCTGTCGCTGCTGTGAATCTCCTTTGTTTTCCTACAGAATTCTTCAGGGAACGTACGCACTCATTATTAGCTGAGAAACAAGGTTATTTTGTTTTTCCTGTTTCTGACTCATCTCTGCGTAGAATGTCTGGCTTTTACTCTAGAGGTACAAAGAAAAAACATTTGAGTAATAGTCTTGGCATGAGCGTGCAATGGTTAACTTTAGAGTGTACCACAAGACAAACTTTCCAAGTTACCTGTCGCTGTCTGCTTTCAGCTTTCCATGGTAGAATGAGCAAAACACAAGGGTTTTTTAAGGACTTAGAACTGAAAAAAAAAAAAACCCTCTGATATTGCTACTGTAGATATAATCACAGTGGCATACCAATCCCCTACAGTCAGTCTCAGGAGAGTGTTTTCATTTTTATTTTCTGGAGAATTGTGCTTTATTTAAAAAAGAATTGAAAACACTTAATAAATTATAATTAAATTCCTAAACTGGAAGCTGAACTTAAATCCAAACCGATTTAAAATGTTACAAAATATTTAGATTTTATATTAAATATTTTTATCTTTTTTTTTCATCAAAGAATTTGATGGTTCGATCATGGTTTCGACAAAAATATTAAGTGGTACACTGATAATAATGTTTCATAAGCACATGTCTTTGACATCATAGGAATAAATTACATGTTAAAATATATTCAAATAAACAACAGCAAATTTAAATTGTAATAATGTTTTTTTTTTACTGTATTTTTAAATGTAGCTTTTGGTGAGCATTTGGTGAAGATATTTTTCAAAAACATTGGAAAAATCTTATTGATCTGAATATTTCATTATATTTAATAAATAATATTCTTGTTGCACTGTATAGAAAAACAAAATCTGTTTTGAAAGTCCTGAACAAATATACAGAAAGATTATCTAATACACTACCAGTCAAATGTTCTTTAAAGATTTGTAATGTTTTTATGCTCAGCAAGCCTGTATTTAGTTGATCCAAAGTACAGCAAAAACAGTAACATTTTAAAATATAGTTACTATTCGTAAAAAACGGTTTTCTCTTTGAATATATTTTAAAATGTAATTTATTCCTGTGATTACAAAGCTGCATTTTTAGCATCATTACTTCAGTCACATGATCCTTCAGAAATCATTATAATATTCTGATTTGCTGCTCAGAAAACATTTATTATTATTATTATTATTATAATGTTGAAAATTATAATTTTTGTAATGAATAGAAGGTTCAGACTGGAGTAATGATGCTAATGATTCCTGCTGATCACAGGAATAAATTACATTTTAAAATATATTCAAATAGAAATCAGTTATTTTAAATAGTAAAAATATTTCAATATTTTGCTGTATAATATATTTGCTGTACTTCGGATCAAATAAATGCAGGCTTGGTGAGCAGAAGAGACTTCTTTAAAAAACAAAAACTATTACTGTTCAAAAACTTTTGACTGGTAGTGTATCTGATATAATTATTCACATTTTGTCACAAAACGTTTGTGATTGTGTTCAATTTCTTTGAACTGCAGTGAAATTAATTTACAATTCAGCGTACATTAAGGTGTATCCCATTTAACTCATGAGAGGGATCAAATTCTTAAATCCCGAATTTGTCCCAAATTATATAAGGTATTTTTTTTTTTCCAGTATGAAACTTGGTATCAGTTTGGCACATTCCTGACCCTGTTCTCAAGTCCGTATTGGTAGTTTGCCATCTCTCTACACCCCTCTCTGACGTCTTAGTGGGAATTATAGCTGTTCCACTTGAAGGCCTTAAGCTGATTACGGCGAAAGGTAGCCACTGTCTGAAGGGGCAATGTGACTTTGTTTGGATTCTCTGGGTAATTTGCGGCATCCTCGCTCCGAGATGTGAAGTCAGAATACTAAACTTTAATCCTCTGCCGAGCTGAACTCAACGTGTGTCTAATAAGGAGACTTTACGAAGGGTCATCCGTCAGCTGCCTTTTCTTTGACAACAGTGGGTTTGACTTAAACCTTAAGCCATTCATTTCCATGGACATCTCTGTTTCAGCAGATTGCGCTGACATTAGCGGCAGGGTGGGTGTTTGATGGTGAATGAATGGGACAGCACGAATGATGAATGCCTGAAGGACACAGATGGACAAGAGAAAGAATGAACACATTTAAAATAATCCAATAACGCGGTACAGTCAAACAGCATGAAATGAAATCAACGTCATCATCAAAACAATGTGGATAAGTGAGGTTTAATAAGCAGTTGTTATTGCTAAATAATCAGCAGAATGTAATGGTGCATTCAAGTTGGCTATTTGAGTCTGTGAACGTGCACAACGGCACACAGTGGCAAAGAGAGTGCAGAAAGTGCGTGTACCACTATAAAACTCTGTGTTCTCTTTGCAGAGAATACATATGTTGGAAAGCAGCTGGAACAATCTATACAAGAGGACATCTGCTGCTTGACAGATGCAGGCAATTCTATATATGCCAATTAAGAAAGAGTTCAGCAGAATATGTAATTATTGCACATGCTTGTGTGTATTTTTATATATTTTTTTGCCTCTAATGCCGGTGTCGCCAACCATGGTGGGCGAGAAAGAGTAATATTAATTTGTTTTTATTTAGTTGTTTATTTCAGAATCGTTCAAGTCCCTCATATCTTGGATACAGTAAAGAGCTGTATGAAGGTATATATACTGTATATTAGGGCTGGGTGATAAACAATATCATATCGAGAATTATGTTGATAACACTGCATTGATGACAAGCTCTGGACATTTTATCCCGATATTTATCCCAAAAATATTTTTGCAAAATAGAATGTTGCTACTTCATACTAAAATGTATAACATACAACCAAGATATATTTTCAACCGTTTTAATTTTAAAAAGGTAATTGCGACTTTTTATCTCACAATTCAGTTTTTTCTCAGAATTATCATATATAAACTCGCAATTCTGACTTTTTTTCCTCAGAATTATGTGATACAAATTCAAAATTCTGACTTTATTTCTAAGAATTATGATACAAACTCAAAATTCAGACTTTTTTTCTCAGAATTGTGAGATATAGATGCACAATTTTGTCTTTTTCTCAGAATTGTGATATAAACTTGCAATTCTGACTTTTTTTCTCAGAATTATGTGATACAAACTTGAAATTCAGACTTTTTTTTCTCAGAATTGTGATACAAACTCGCAATTCTGACTTTTTTTCCTCAGAATTATGTGATACAAACTCAAAATTCAGACTTTTTTCTCAGAATTGTGAGATATAGACGCACAATTCTGACTTTTTTCTCAGAATTGTGGAATATAAAATCGTAATTGCAAGTTATAAAGTCAGAATTATAGGATATAAACTTGCAACTGTGAGAGAAAAAAACTCAGAATTGCGTCTTTTTTCTCAGAATTGCAAGTTCATGTCTCATTTCTGACTTTTCTCAAAATTGTGAGATATAAACAAAAGTCTACTTTTGAGGGGGAATATATATATATATTTGCTCTCATATATACAATTATAATTTAACAAATTGCATTATAGAGTCAGAATCGCAAGACACAAACTGGGAATTCTGAGGAAAAAAAAGTCTGAATTGTGAGTTTATATCTCACAATTCTGAGAAAAAACTCAGAAGTGTGAGATTAAACTTCGTAATTGCTGTACCTTTTTTTATTTTTTATTCAGTGGTGGAAACAGGCTTCCATAGTTGTGCTGTGTCTTATTTGACAAAAAATGATAATACAATTTATTGTAAACTAGCTGTTATATAATAGCATGTGATTTCATTAGATATAATTTTTAATAATAAATTTGTATTTGGGACAAATTCGGCATTAACATAATATTAATATAAACATAATACTATAATATGAAAAAAAGAGTGTTCAATATAATATACATAATTCACATATACAAATGACCAATTTCATCAAGAAGGAGAGATCCTTGAAAGCAAAATCAGCACATTAAAATGATTTCGGTAACAGCTGCTGAAAATGAAACTTTGCCACCACAGAGTGTAGTTACAGTTAATCGTAATAACATTTGGACTGTTTTTGACTATTTTTGATTAAATGAATCACACACACACACAATGTAAAACCATGTGATACTCACAATCGGCTTGAGCACATATGAGACACGACGTGCTGCTGTTGAAGAACGTTAGCAGTCCGGCTACAGCCATGCTGATGTCTGTATTAGTGGGCCTGAGGTCCAGCGTGGTAAAGCGAGGAAACTGCACCTTCAGTATGTCCTCCGGAGCCACCTTCACGTACGGCACCTGCACAGGAACGAAGAACAGGACAGAGAAATTGAGCCCTGCAGGACCCCTCTTGTTAGGCTGTTTACTGCAGGTAAATTGAATGAAAGAACATTGCAGGAGGGCGTTTTGTTTACTGCACTGTGATGTGGGTCTCAAGAGTGGCTGTGCAACAGAATCACCGCATTCTCATCAGACTAATTAGATCCATTTTACGCCTAAAACTAATAAAACTCATTTGAATAATTTCAAAAGACCCTCTCTGAAGGCATGTAAATCAACAATAAAAAACGCAGCTGTATTAGATGAAATAAAACAGTTTTTTTTGTTTACCTCGGTGATGACTGAGACAAAATTTTTGCCTCAATGTGTAAACGCCAAGTGAGATGTTTATTCAGAGAAAGGTCATGTGCAGTGACCTTTGACATCTTCGAACAGACACTGAACAGAAATAGCACACAATGCAAAACGTCTCGCTATCTTGTTTTCTAATTTGATGAGTGCTGATGTGTGGGTGTGTCGGGTTCGGGTAAAGTGGGTGCTGGACTCATTGGGGCTTGAAGGGGATCCTAGAGGACGCAGGCGGGCTGTGTAAAGGGCCTCTTCATCACAGCAGATTGCCTGTCTGCAGCAGGTCCTGTGACCATGCATCGTACTTGCACGGCCCTGTATCCCCAATTGGTTTTCCATCGCTTTCCATCAGGGCGTAATGGAGTCCCCGCCAGTGTGGATGGATGGGGCACGGGGCTCTTCGACACTCGGGGGATTCTTAGAGATGGAGGGTTTGGAGAGAGGCCGGTAATGGGCTTGCTGCGGTGGAGAGACATGTACAAGCCTCCGACCTTCCTAGAACCGTTCTTTCTATTTCACAGAGACGATGCTTTTCTCTATTCCCCACGCCGGCTCCCAGACAGCATCCCATCTGTTCAAAGCCCCTGTGCTAACTTGTAAATAGCGGCTACAGTCTGACTACCTCCTGTGTGTATAAACTCTTGTTGTTCAGAGGTAATTCAACAAAGTGACATATACAGCTTTGCAAGGTAAGACAACATTCATATGAGCAAGAAAAGGCACCTTTGGATTTTTCTAGATTTGAATCCTTAAACTAATTAATGGTTCAAACGGAGCTTCAAGTGGAGCTCCTGTGTAACAATGCTGGGCAGTAAAATGAACTTCACAGAGATTTAATGAGCTGCCATTTTATACAGAACACATGTGGACTGACTCCAGCAGACCTTAAGATGTTATGTCAAGGGTCTTAATAGTCAGAGTGAGGGGTATTTAAGAAAAAAAAAAAAGGTTAGGTGGGTCTACTTTGAGCAACCTGATCTCATGACTTTTTCGCAAGACGTGAAATACGCACTGCAATATATGTTTCCTGACATATTCGTTGTGAAATGTCCACTGAGTGGCACTAAAAGAGTGTTGAGTTCTTTTCACCTTGGAACAGATGACGTTTTGTATGTGTCACCGCAGTTCTGACTTTAAATGTCTATTGAGTGGCGCTATAACTCTTTGACATACATGCTCTTTGACATTTTAAAATAACGTACTATCTGCATGACACCTAAATCTATTCAACAGTATGAACAAATATGAATGTGATGTAAAAACGCTATCACAAGCAAGCTGTTTTAGCTTGTTTTTTGATCTGTCAACTTTTAGCTCTTTCATCGTGAGTCATGCTTTTTACGGGACTCGTATCCAAGGATTCCAGTCCAATTCTGTGCCGGCTGAGCTACCGAGCAAGCATGTTACATCCAGAAAGTGAAACATATGGAGCTGTAATCATAACTGTGTATGAAAATAATTACAAGTGCTGTTTTACCATCTCTAGCATGTATTTCTATTGGAAACTGCAGTGATATGTACTTATTGGTCTGTATTTTGTATCTTGCGGGAGAGTTCCCAAAAGTACATTTTCTTCATGAGATCAGGTACATTTTGAGGAACTGGTCACCATTATTATGAACATTTGTTGAAAAGCATAGCTAATAAGTATTTCATTGCCCTATGTCATCCGCCGGAACGCCACTCCTCCGTGTGTATGATAGCGGAAGGTAGAGATGGTTTAATAAGTTTTAACCCTTAAATGCATGAAAGTTTTGCCAGGTCTTTAGCAACTCTGGCCTATAAATCCAGAACGGATGGTTCTCTAACTGCTGCAATAGCAAAAATCTCTTTTGATATTTTAAAAACAGTTACAGAAAAATAAAATAAAGCTTTTTTTTGAATTACTTTTTTAAACTTTTGAGCAGATGATTGTACAGTCACTGCCATCATCAGAGGGCACTTCCACAGTATATTCAATATCATATTTGCATTCTTAACCATATTCGCAAAGCTATCGTTTTTTAGTGACTTCAAAATCAAAAGGTAAATAGCATGTATTGAGTCATCAGATATTTTAATATTTTTGCTTAGAAAAAATATATACTTACACAAATACACACCTCGGGTCTCTAGCGACCTAATACTCTTTTTATAAAAAAATAAGAAGAAAACAGATTTTTTTTTTCTTCATTTTATTACTTATTTACTTTTTTGCTTGTTATATTGTTTATAATAAATAGATTGAGCAATACTAAGAAAGCTGATGTCTAACTTAAAAAAATTAAGTAGGAAGAGGGTAGTGAATGATGTCCCGGGTCGCTAAAGACCTGAGGTATGCATTTAAGGGTTAAAGATGGATATTTATTACACAAACACATCAGTTCACTTCGGAGAAGTTAAAATAATACTTAAATAATAACTTTTGCATTTGTTAACACTTGGGTAGGTTTAGGGTTGGGTTTGGTGTAGGGCAGTGGTTCTCAAACTTTTTACACCAAGTACCACCATAATGACCAACATTAAAATACAGTAGCGTAGAAGGCCTAATTATTCAGCTATAGCTATGCACAGTTCAAAAATTAGAATATTTATTATTGTCAGCCACTTTAAACATTGTAAATACAGTTTGAACATTAACACTGCACTGTGCTTACATACAGGTAAATAAAAAAACTTAAATGATACAATTAAAATGTACTGTACCTAAAAGTTAAATAGAAAATGTACTGTACTAAAAAAAAAACAAAAAAAAAAACACTGTACCTGCTTAAATGTAAAGTAAAAAATGTACAGTAGGCCTACTTGATCAAAAACAAAAAGATATTTTATAATACGTTCAATCGATGCTCTCCAAAATCCACACAAAATATCTTAATTGTGTTCCATACATGACCAAAAAAAAAAAACAAAAAACAAAATTAATGACGAAATTTTCATTTAATTTGGTGATTTCTCTGCGTACCACTTTGAAAACCAGTGGTGTAGGGGATCTTTCCAACACAACAGAGCATGAACCTTTAGCAGCACTCCCCGGATATTTGAATTCTGAACAGCCACAATATGTACCTCAAGCAACGTAATAAAACACAACAATATGTGCCTGTACAAGCATAATAATTACGCGAGTCACGTATTGAATATATGTTTTAGCGCCACTCTCTGAACATTTCACTTTCAACATGCAGTTAAGTACAGTACATAATTACGGCATTGTAAAAATGTATATAGAGGCACGTATTTTCATGAGCCTGGGTTGAATATACACCTAGGTTGGCTTGGGAGTGAGTAAATCATGGGGTAATTTTCATTTTTGGGTGAACTATCCTTTTATGCTGGAAAGCTATAGTCGCTGGTCATGGTAACTGCATGGAAAAAGCTCCATTCTTCAAAATCCTCCTTCGTTTTTCATTGAAAACAAAGTCATACAGGTTTGGAACAACATGGGGGCGAGGAAATAATGATGGTATTTTCATTTTTTGTGTGAAATATCCTTTAAAATGCCTCACATTCAGATGAACGTCAGAATCTAATGTCTCATTGCGTGCTCAAATATACATGGTGTGCAAACAGGAAATGGAGCATAACACTGAAAGGTATTTGAAAGCTATTTTTCTTGTGGTTACTGCACACTGCATATGCATCAGCATCATTTCCAGGTTGTAAATAGAAACTCTTTGCCCTGGTGGAGCCAATCTGGGCTGCAACGTTGGAATTGTGGGCCAGAGGGAGAGTTGTGTATGAGGGTAATATCTGTCTGTCCATGTGCTGTCTGCTCCTGCGGGTTGACAGAGTGGCTGTCAGGCCTACAGATGCACTGCTGACAGGCTTTTAATGAGGGGCCTGGTGCAGGCCAAAAGCAGCTCACTGAAGTCAGGCAAACAGCCACGCAACACTGCAGCATAAGTACATGTGCCGAACGTTTCATTTAAACCAGCAGGAACATGCTGACCTGGTGCAAATGAATACTGAGGCACTTAACAGATGCTGCTGCATTTTGGACATTTGTAATATAGAACAGTATAATTGGATGGTTTTGTAATAAATATCTTGTGAATTATATTGTAACGGTTTCGACAATTCACTTGATTGAATTATTATGCCTGTACGCACTCTTTGAGCAAAGTGAGCTCTTTGTTAGTCTTTATCTAAATGTGCATTGCCACAATGTTTTATTTAAAGTGCACAATCATTTTTTGTGAAGTCGTCTTAATAGGGTTTTAAACTACAATAAGGAAAGGACATTACTGTGAAACTGCCAGACTAAAATATGCATCGCTGAATAACAAAAGCTGTTGCGACATCACAAGTGTTACTTAAAACGTCCCTTGGCTTATTTAAATAATCAATTTAAACCTCACAGGGAAATGCATTGCTTTCACAAAGTGCCATTTGTGAAGTCATTTGGCACACAAAAAAATGGTTTTCTCACTAAACCATGAAATTGTGCAGATTGTTGTGATGCTGTCCTTAAAGAAACTCTGCAGTTTAAAACTCCCACCTTGAATTTTTTACCATTATTCAAGTAAATAAAACCAGATCTGTGTGTGGCCATCCTGCTTTCTACCTGTAGCTCTGAACAACAACACATCCATAAGGGTGGACCGTCTCAGAGGAGAACTCTGGGGGATCTCATGCCATATGGCAAGGTAAAGTATAATGAGATCTTACATCTGTTCCCTTACGTGCCAGAAGAACAAAATCATGTTTAATAAAAGATCACAGAACTTTTACCAGGGCCACAGTGTCAACTGATACAGCTGGACATACTGTTGTACTATAAAGTCGGCCATATTTGTCCGTTGTCACGCTCAAGAACGGCTGCGAGTGACAAAGCCATGCTAGGTTGCCTCGCACAGGTTGGTGGGGGCGGATGCAGGCAGAAAGCAGCGCCATTACTCAAAGACATGGAGATCGGCCATATGGGGATGGCAGAGTGGCTGGAAGGGTATTGTGAATGATCGTGACATCGCACACCTCTCTAATGTGGTGCAATGGACCATGGGAAGTCAGCTGCTTGGGGAAAAACACACACACTCAAGCACTAAGTGGAGTAATCATGTTTTGGAGGCTATGTGAGCACTGAGAGTCCCTGGTGGAGAGAGCAAAGAGAAGAAAAGGCCACCAAGGCCTTGAGAGAAAGCTGAGCATTGACCACAATCTCATTGATCAGCCTTCTCGGGAAAAAAAAAAAAAAAAAAAACACGATTACTATTGGCTAACATAGAAATCCTGTAAAAGACTTGACTTAAAACTGCAGGTCACCTTTTAGACTACCAGCGGTGGTGCAGGTGTAAAGGTGAAGCCGTGGCGAACAGAGGTGAATTGGACAAGTCATCTTTAGTGAATTTCAAATATCACCTAACAGATGGACTCCGCAGGTGTGTCCCTCCCTTGGTCTCTGCTCATGCATTCAGCCATTGTAGACAAATGTGTAGCACTGCATGTGAAACAACAAATCAATTCATTGATACGCTGGGGTAGTTATGGAAGCCAGGTCCCACTCAAATAAATAAGTATTTGTAAGATAATGTTGATAATAAGAATTAAAATTGTAAGAAATAAAGTCACAACCGAGAGTCATGAAGTCACAGTAGCCTAATGAGAAAAAGCCAATGAAATGAAAAATAAAATGGCAATTTGAATTATAAAGTTAATATTAGGAGAAAAAGTTGCAACTGTTCTAAATGAAGTACCACAATAAAGTATCACAACTGAGATATGAAGAAACAATTATGAGAATCACAACTGTGAAATATAAAGTCCCAAGTGGAGGATATAAAGTTACAGTTTCTAGAAATTTGCAACTGAGTGAGATAAAGTGGCAAAAATGTAGTCGCAATTCACCCTTTGCCGGCAGTTTGATCTGATCTGATCATTCATAACGCCAAATCTACCATTTTGTCTGACAAACAAACCAGACAGGAGTGCAGACAGTAGACTGACATCTTACTGGCATTCTGGGGCTAAATTTCATATTATTAGGGTGGCTTCAACCTGCAGACATTAAGAAAAACCAGCGGCAACATTGTTAAAGACTTGGCATCACTGGAGAGCAATCCATTGATACTTAAAGGTAGTTATGAAAGCCAGTTCTCACTAAAATAAATTAAGATAAAGCTGATAATAAGAACTATAATTGTAAGAAATAAAGTCACAACTGTGAGTCATACAGTTAAAGTAATAAGAAAAAGCCATAAGAATGAGAAATAAAATAGAAATTTGAATTGTGAAGTCAAAATTATGAGATACAATAAAAATACAATAAAATATCACAACTGAGATATGAAGAAACAATTATGAGAATCACAACTGTGAAATATAAAGTCCCAAGTGAGGGATATAAAGTCACAGTTTCTAAAAATGTGTAACTGAGAGAGATAAAAGTGGCAATATAAAGTCACAATTATGAGATAAAGTTAGAAACGTGATAAAGAAGCTATTATGAGAAAGTCACAACGGTAATAGAAAGTCACAGTTTACTCTTTGTTTGATTGACAGGCGATCTGACCGATCACAACACCTAATCCACCATTTTGTCTGACAAACAAACCAGACAGGAGTGCAAATAGTAGATTAACAACGGTGGATCTGAATTTGAAAAATTGTGTGTACTGACGTCTTTCCGTGGTTGAAACAACTTCTGATGTTCATATATGTTTATTCTGTGCTATAAATAGTAGTAAATATGAGAGATGATTGGTTCACGTTCCGTTTGAACTGAGGTGCTACAGTGATCATGGTATTTATTGTTTGAATTTCTTAAAAAAAAAATGTAGATGCTGAGACTTTGTTTCATACCAAAATGTTATTAGTGTCCTTCTTGCTCTGCTTTGTGTTTTTTTTTTTTTTTACTTTGTGAGATTATCATGTGTGGTGTGAGAACGTTAGGGTTGCCAGGTCTTCACAACAAAACCTGTCCAATTTCTACTCAAACCTGCCCTCACAACTGTGAATCATAAAGCCAAAGATATAAGAAAAAACCATAATAATGAGAAATAAAATAGCAATTTGAATTATGAAGTTAAAATTTTGAGAGAAAGCAACTGTTTCAAATAAAGTACCATAATAAAGTATCACAACTGAGATATGAAGAAACAATAATGAGAATCACAACCGTGAAATTTAAAGTCAGAAGTGGTGGATATATAAAGTCACAATTTCTAAAAATTTGCAACTGAGACAATAAAGTGGCAAAGATATAAAGTTGCAATTATGAAAGAAAGTTAGAAATTAAGCTATTGTGAGAAAATCGCAATTGTGAGATATAAAGTCTCAATTCAGCCTTTGCCAGAAGTTTGATTGATAGGCGATCTGATTAATCATAACGGTAAATCTGCCATTTTGTCCGGCAAAAAAAAAAAAACAGACAGGAGCACCGACAGTAGATTAACGACGGTGGACTTGAACTTTACAAATGGTGTGTACTGATGTCTTTTCGTGACTGAAACAACACCTTCTGATGTTCATTCATGTTTATTCTGTGCTATAAATAGTAGTAAATATGAAGAGATGTTTCACATGCCGTTTTCGCTTTAGCAATCTGTTATGACATTAAAAAGCCACAAAATGGTATTTATTGTTTGAATTTCCTAAAAAATTTATAAGCTGAGACTTTGTTAGTGTCTGTCATTGGTAGTGTCCTCTTTGCGCCGCTGTGTATTTTTTTTTACTGCATGAGATTATTATGCATGGTGTGAGAACAGCAGGGTTGCCAGGTTTTCACAACAAAACCCTGCTACTCAAAATTAGGCCCAGTCAAGTTCAGGGGGTAAAATGCAAGTTTTTTGGCTGGGTTCCCCTGGTAAAATTCACATTTCAGGGGATAGATATCACGCTATTAAGGTCGCTTCAACTCGCTGACATTATAAAAAAAAAAAACAAAGGGTTATTTCAGCGGGAAAACCGCAGACTTGGCAACACTGGAGAGCACCGTGGCTTGTTGAACACAGCAACAATATGTTAGGGGGCAGGTCTTTGCAAAGAGTCAATTGTGAGAAAAAGTCATAATTGTGATATAAAAAAACAATTATTCATAAATTCGTCAAAAAATCACAGTGAAAAAAAAAAGTCACAATGCTGAGATACACAAATTACAATTGTGAGATGCTAATCACAGTTACCTTTACTTTTTTAATCTGAGGCAGAAATTAGAGCACATTGTGAACACTTAAATATTTAGCAGGGGATATGTGCTATAATAACACACAACAAAATGCACGACTCGTTAAGAGCATGCTCATGCCTGCCCAGGGATTTGTTTGCAGAGTTGATGAAGCCCATGAATAATTCCACTCTGCGGTGCCGATGGGCTCAGCTGGGGCGTAAAAACCTGATCCATTCACACCTCCACAAAAAGACAGCACTGCACCACAGATGACCACAGAACAAAGAGACAATAGAAAACTAGTCCAGTGTCTTTTGCACATCCATCATATTAGAAACAAAAGGACGAATTGAATTTGAAAGGGCTCTCACAAGCCAGTAGGGGTCTTGAGTGGCATAGCGCCACCGCGTACATCCATTTAGTGAGGAATAAAGAGAACTCATTCTCAATGGTGTAAATTCAGTTGCGCGGGTGTCCCTCGGCGTGACAGATCAATTGCACAGCAAAAGAGAGGTGAGCAGGGGTGGCGCCGACAGCTGTGCTATCCTAATTATCATCATGCGAATGACGACGTGGCACCTGTGTTTTGTTTGCACGACGAAAGAAGAGCGGCACGAGCATACCGTGACACAATCATCCACTTTCACAACAAGGCCCTCTCTTCTGAAAATGTCACGTCCTCCCGCTTCGTGATGGTACCAGAGGGACTTTTTAGCCCTTTTCCACTGACATGTTGCTGGTGCCAATCTGGAACCTTCTTGTGCATTTTACGGGTGTTATGAGCTGGGGGCGTTATGATGGTCACACCGAGTGAAGAAGAGCAACTCAAAATAAGACAAAACTATAGATAATAAGGAGTGTTACACAGTTAAAATGTCCAATTCAATGTGCAAATGCTGTTATTTTCCCCCACTTATATAAAATACTTATTTTCGAATATATACAGTACTATGTATAAATGTCATTGCAATGGAAAAAAATGTTCAAACCAAGAGGTGATAAAATAAGGCTAGACTTTTTCTAACACTGTTTTATTTTTAACATACTGGTAATAAGGTTATCAGTACCACTTTACAATAAGGTCTCATTCATTATTAACATTAGTTAATTCATTAGTTAATACATATGAACTGACTATAAGCAATCTACAGTATTTTTACAGCATTTATTAACCTTGGTTAAAGAGATAGTTCACACAAAAATGAAAACTACTAGGGGTGTGACGAGATTTTTAAACTTTTGTAAAGAAATTCTTAATAATGAAATATATAGGGGGGAAAATATTCAACTTAAAAATATAGGTGCATTTTGATATGAACTTGTACTTTATGAAATTAAACTTCTATTTTAATGAATTATATGCAGTAATAAACATGTAAACTTATGCTACATGATTCTGGATAAATTATAAAACACGATTTAAAAAAAAAAATGGAGATCACGACTCTCTTATGATTCTGAAGAAAAAAAAAGGATTAGATTAGAAATCTAAACAAAATAACAATTTACTAGTGATTCTGACACAACATTCATTGCTTAATATATATATTTTTTAATATATTCAATCAAATTAATTAATAAAGACTTAATTTACTTTTGGAATCTCCTGAATTAATGATTCATTGATAAATGCGTTTTTAAACGTGCAGTTGTCGCCACCTCCTGGTGGTAGAGGATAAACATTACAATACATACACGTGTTAAGATACTTTCGTTTTGAACGCTATTATAGACATTAAGTGTTTATCCCCAAATTATAAACTTTTATTCTATCATTTCTGTTATTTAAATATCTGTAACAGAAATAATGATCATTATGTGGTTGAAAGACAGGAATAAGTTTGCATTGGCTTTCAAACAGAGACTGCAATCTTTTTAGTGCAGCTCTGATGTAAACTGCACATACTATCACGTTCTCACGAGACCACACAGATCTCGCGAGATCCGATGTGCCACGAGATCTTGTCACATCCCTAAAACCTACCCAATAATTTACTCGTCCTCAAGCTATAGATGTTTTTGACTATCTTCTGTCAGACAAATACAATCAGAGTTATATTTAAAAACGCCCTGGCTCTTCCAAGCTTTATTATGGCAGTGAATGGCTGAATTTTGAAACCCAAAAAAGTGCATCCATCCATCATAAAAAGTGCTCAACACATCTCCAGGGGGTTAATAAAGGCCTTCTTAAGAAAGAGTGGCATACTAGCAGATGACATAGGTGTAGTGTAAGCTCTGGTAAGAATATGCTAGTCTCGCGAGAACCAAGTTTTGTTTACAACAAAAACAAAAACAAAATGGCGCACAAGATGCGATGAGGATGTGTCGTTGCATTTTAATGTTTTTGTTAGTATATCCAGCTGAACCCACTGGATGCAATACTGCTGGTTATTCATTCAAAACATTGCAGAAAAAGAGAACATCATGTGGAGAAGATAATTGTATAATTTAACATACCATATTTACCATATTTTCACAAATATACTCATGTGTACTCTTATAAATATGTTTTTTATATATATATATATATATAAACATTATTTGGTTATATTAAAAGACTACTTAACTGTTATATGACCAATGGGCTTGATAATTATGTTGTAACAATCACATCGTATGTGTTTAATGGCCATAAACAACTGTGTAAAACCACACTTAAACACGATTAAACTAAATAAAAAATCTTTTTCACCGCATTCATTTTAGCCGTAATTCAAGTACTCAGGTTGACTTCAATGCCTGGCAAGTAAATTTCCCTCTCTACTTCCTGGGAAGTGACAATATCAATGCACACTTGTCTCCTATACCATTTTTAGTTTCAATTTGTTATCAAATTCTGCTAGATTTTATTCATTTAAGTTATTTTTACTAAACCGCTGGATCAAAATCAGCATAAAATAGCTGAATCTGATTCTTTGGATAATAAAATAATCATAAAGCCCATAAGATTTTGATTTCCGAGCACAGCCACATGAATAGGCGCCATTTTGATAGAAAGTGAGGTATTTGACAGCAAATCTGGAGCACTTTGTCAAACACATCGCCTGTTCTCCCGTCAGTGCTCATCTGTCCATAGAGCACAACATTAGCGCTTATAACACTTAACGCTGAGGGATCAGTCGCGCTGCAGTTATGCATCATTTAAGCCAATGAGGTCTGAAGTGTTCTGCCATTAAGAGCCTCACCGCCTTATACGGTCCAGTAAAGTTTTCATAGCTTAATCACCACGAATAACCTCTCACCCTGTTCTGTCTGATTCGTCCGCCAGGAACCACAGCCAACCTGAAGCAGGGACAGATTCGGTTGTTTTACATTTACATACATTTACCTTCTCAACAGATGCTTACTTACTCAAGCAACTTGCAATATGGCACACAAATCATGTTAATGGCAAGTTACTGGCACAAATCACATCACTGGCGATTCTCCAAAAACACTGCACAAGAAGTCTGGGAAGATCCAGTATGTGCATGTGGACCGGGAGAAGGAGAGAGAGGGAAGGGACGGACGGACAGACGATGAGAAACAGCTCTTGCAGAGTGACTGCTGTAAATGAAGACTCCTGCTGGGCTGAAGCTTTGATAGCTAGCAAAATTACAGCATTCAGGATCAAACACAGCATGCTAGGTCCACTCTCATATGCTGGCAAGCCTGGAACAAAGTCTTGCCCGAAATAGCACGCCAAAAAAAGACACCTAGCTACAAATAAAAACAGCTTCCAGGTTGAGTCTGCTGGCTTTAACTCACGCCAGCGCTCCTGTGTGTCTCCCTGTTGTGGGCCGCTGCTTATACTTTATTATTCATGCTTGACCAAGTGGAGTAATCCTAATTTAATATGTAATCAGTGATAACCTGAGAGACCGAGATGACCGCTCACCTTAATTTGATTAAACAGTGGTGGCCAAAAGTCTGAAACCACAAGTGAATATGCTTCTATTTTGATCATTTTTCTATTTTTCTTACACAAATGCATCAGTTCACTTCAGAATGGCTTTATTTACACCCTGTGGAGCACTTTTTATTATGGATGGATGCACTCTATTGGACTTCAAAAAATCAACAGCTATTTATTGTCATTATAAAGCTAGGAAGAGCCAGGAGACTGTTTTTAATATAACTCTGATTGTATTAGTTTGAACGAAGACAGTCATATATATCTTGAATGGCTTGAGGTTGAATAAATCATGGGGTAATTTTAATTTTTTGGAGAACTATCCCTTTAAATTTAGGTATGGGGTAGTATTAAGAGATCTAAAATATGGTCATGATCAAAAAGTGCTTTATATGTGCTAATAAATAGCCAATATGCTAGCTATGCATGCTAACAAGCAACTAGTTAATAGTGAGAATTGGTCCCTAAACTAAAGTCAAACTTTTTTTTTGTAATCCATTACAAATTAGCAGCATAACAATCTGATTGAAAAGTTAAATTAACACAACGTTATGTAACATAATGTTCTTATAAGCTGGCAAAAATACAAAAACGTGTAACATAATGTTGTTAGTCTTATTTTATTATCACTGTAATACTGTTAAAGTTTTTATTCATATTTTGACTCAGTTTTTATCTTCCATTTGCATTTTAATTTAAAATGATTTTTTAGGTCTATTTAGTTTAATTTTAATTACATCAAGTTAACTAAATTAAAATGGGAAATGTTGCCTTTGCAACTAGCTGCAATGTAAGTAATGTTTTAAATTTTAGTTAGTTTTAATTTTAGTATTACTTAACTATAATTAACACAGTTTAATGTTTGTGTAAAAATACAAAACATTCTTTTAAGTAACATAACAATATTTCTTATTAATTGGCAAAAATACAAAAACGTATATTTACATTTTACTTATTTTACTTTTTTTGTCATTTTTAGTATTTTTAAGTATATATAGTTTTTTAATACTTTTTATTACATCAAGTTAAACTAAATTAAAATGTTAAAACTAGCTAAAATAAATTTCAAGTAACGCTTTAAATTTTAGTTAATTTTAGTAAACTATAATAATTTGACGAATTAATTAATTGATTTAAATGTGTAAAAATACAAAACATTCTTTTAAGTAACATAACAATATCCCTTATAAACTGGCAAAAATACAAAAACGTTACGTAACAACATTAGTGTTGCTTAGGATTTACCCTGCTGGCGATTTTATACAGAAATGAAATGATCACTTGATCACCTATTCTTTTACTGCGTAAATTCTGGTTTGATATTCATAGCTGGTTATCAGTAAAAACTGAAAGAATTTCTTCATTTGTTTTGCAAGATATCTTCTTTTTAAAGTGTGATTTAAATTCTCTTTTTTTCAGATGTTGTCAACTTTGTTTTATTGTTGGGTAAATATCATATTCATACATTACATACATCCTTTAAGGTATTTCTCTGTGAGTTTGTAAAAACGTTTCAGTTTTAAATACTTAAAAAAAAACTAAATAGAAAAAGTGTAAAACTCTTTGCCTCTCTATTTTAAAATATGTATTATTTTAATGCTTTATTATTTGATGTCTTTTTGTTATTTTTTTCTAATCTTGCTCCTTGTGTTTTTTTATTATATATATATATATATTTTTTTTTTTTCCCTTAATCCTTTTGGATGTGCCGTACGTTATTTGGATGTTCCGTCTTGTTATGTAAATATTTACAAAAAAAATATATATTTTGTGTTATTTTAGTATCACTGAGGTATTATTGCAGTTTTTATTAATATTTTGAATCAGTTTTTACATTTCCTGTTTACATTTTTTTTTTTAAATTTGTTACAATTTTAAGTATTTTTACGTTTTAGTACTTTTAAGTATATATAGTTTTTAATAATTTTATTACATCAAGTTAAATAAAATTAAAACTAGAAACAAATACATTACAAGTAATGTTTTCAATTTTAGAAGTTGCAACATACTAATCATTCTTTTAAGTAATACATTTAATTAGCAAAAATCATTCGTTCTTACATGACATAACACAGCATTCTTGTGCAAATATATATATATATATATATATATATACACACACACACACTGTATATATTTCAGGGTTATATTAGATTTAAAATCCTAGATATTCACACTTCCAGCCCCACTGTATTTCACATCCAACAGATGCAAAAGCAAATGCACAAACACACTTATTTATGAAAATGTTCAAAAATGCTACAAAAATAATAATGAATAAAAATCTGCATCACTGCTGTGGCACAGAGTGCCTCTAAGGGGCAACACTGTGATTTGAATATCAACACATGAATACAAATTTCTCCATATTAATATATTCACTAGAGGTCTCAGGCTCCACAGGAGGTTCTGTCAGTTGTGCTCTTGGGTTTCAAGCCTTGCCTTTCCCGCTCACCTAGTTCCCACATCTCTCTCCTCTCCTGAACCCATGTGTCATTCAGGTTCAAAGGCCTCAGCCTTAAGCACAGCCGTGCCGCTCTTACTGTAGTGGCTCCTGAAGTTCTCAAAGGCTTCTGCCTCTCTCATCTGCCCCCCTCTGTACTACAAACACACCATTCATATTTATGAGAAATTAGAGGGAAAACCTCTTTTCCACTCACCTTTCTTTGTCCTACATGTATATGTTTTTCTCAAGTGAATGACTTGAATAGAAATGTAATTTGTTAGCTCAACCTCATGGTCCCTGAGAAAACATATGGACTACAGTCAACAACAACTCTTGTTTGACTTACAAGAAGCAAAATCACTTAGACTGTTTACATTTTCTGTTTTTACAAGAACTGTCACTTGAGGTAGTATAAAATAAGTTGTGTGAGAAGTGAAAGTGACAGTGTGCTGTAAACGTACATTTATCAGTAATAATGAGAGAAGTCAAAAGCCACACTCCAGACCCTCACAGCAGATCTGGCTTTTTTTTTTTTTTTCTAGGCCAGATGGGAAACTCCATCATCGCATTACATGAGTGAAAGAGCATCTTGAGAACCCGTGATAATAAAACGAGTGCAGGTTCATCTTGTACTTACTTCTATCTTCAGGCTGAACTGTCAGTCTGTGTACAGAAATATGAATGATACAGTTTATAGACCTCTCACATATTACAAACATGCATTCAGTCTAACCAATGCAAACACCCCCACACATATGCATGAATGCTTGCACACCGAGGAAAATTAATATGTTCTGTATTTGTATGCATACAAGTAAATTAAATTGTACACGGAAATGGGTGAATCTCAAAAAAAAAAAAAAAGGTAAACGTGTGTTATATTCCTATGTATATTACAAAATACATCATAGGTTAATAAAAGGAATACGTTTTATTTTGCAAACGGAAAAACATGAAATCTATTATAGGACCATTACTTTTAATTGTGACATGACAATTTAGTACATTCCCCCTCCCCAATACTACTACTACTACAACTAAGCAAAAAACAATATTCCACGATAATACATACAAATGTATACATTTTTTTTTATAAAAAGTAAATAATAAACACTAAATACAATTATAATAATATTTTTGTTTATTATTATTATTATTATTATTATTATTAACAACAACAACCACAATAATAATAATAATAATAATAAACTCAAATTTATAAGATTTTTTAAAATAAAAATGGAATAATAAAACTGGTATACAATATTCAATAATAATTATTGTTTATTATTATCAATAATAATAATAATAAACAACTATGGAGAAAACATTAATATCCAGGAATAATAAATAAAATAAAAATATAATATAATAAATATATAATACACATTAATACAATAATATTAATACGTATTGTTTAAAAATACTACTACTACTACTACTACTACTACTACTACTACTAATAAAGTATGGAATAAAAACAATACGATTCACACTAAAATGAATAAATACAAATTTATACGAATTTTAAATAAAACTGCAATAATACAAATTTAATAAAATTCAATAATATTAATACTTTTTGTTTATATTTTAATTATTTTTTGCTATTTAAAATAACATCAATTAAATCAATAAACTATCATAGTATTATCGTTTTTACCATAATACAGTATATCTAACTAACTAACTAAATAAATAAATAAATAAATAATGTACATAAAAAATCTACATGCATTAAAATAATGATAATACACCTAATTTTATTTAAAATAAACTTTCTGATTTTGCTATTTTAAATGTATGTATTATAGTCATTTTTACAATAATAAAAATAAAATCAGTAAAAATAAAATCACTGAATTATGGCTGGACTAAACAAACAAACACACAATAAATAAACAAACACACACAATAAATAAATAATAATAATAAAAAAAATATATACATACATACATATATATATATATATATATATATATATACACACACACATACATATATATATATATATATATATATTAAATCTACATGCATTAAGGTAATGCAAATTTAATCTTAATACTCCTAGTTTGATTTAAAATAAACTTTCTGATTTTGCCATTTTTATCACAACATCATTGTATTACTGTCATTTCTACCATATACAGTAAAAAATAAAATCACTGAATTATGGCAAGTCTACTAACTATTTGTTTCACCACAAACTATTTTTTTTAAATAAATACAATTTTCAAAAAATCTACATGCATTAAGGTAATAATAATTAAATCTAAATACTCTTAACTTTATTTAAAATGAATGTTCTGGTTTGGGAAGGATATGTAGATTCATCTGGGGTTGCACAGTGTTTTTATGCAAAACTGTTGCAGCAGACTGAATTTTTATTCCATACTTTAACATCACAGACTCCGAGTAAGCCTGGTTTTACTCACATATGAAATCATGCCTTCAAACATCCAAATAAACCAAAGACTCCTTCCTGTGTGTACTCTCTCTGTGTCACACAGACACATACACTATTATAAACACAATAACCCCTCCTCCCTTTAGACCATTAGAGATAGCCAAACCATTTTTTAAAATACAATAACAGGCGCACAATGACCTTTCCTCATAGACAGAGGACAAAGAGCATCTGACCCCCCCATTTCATCATCCCAAAGCAGCTAACAACCTCTGCAAGCGCTAACCAAACCCTGACCTACTGCAAAGACAAATAATAGCTCCAGAAAAACAAATAAAATGTCAGCATTATAAATATTCATCGAGGTGCATTATAGCTGATGTAAACGTTTAAACTTTCATTACACAAGGCCTCATCTATGACCTAAGCAGTCATTTATAAGATGTGACTATGAATATTTATGCTCGTTGCTCACTTTGGAAGGCAACTTGCCACTGATTATGAATTATGAAGACATTAAGGAGTGATGCTTAGTCAGTCGAGTATGCACAGTAAACTTGTTTCAAGCTGCATTATTCATTACCTGTGCGATAGCAATATATTCCTGTGACTGCTTCTGAAGAAAATCCACATATAATATTGCATCAGCTCCAGCGTTAGACTGTCTAGAATTGGCGACTCGGCTTGCGACGACATTATATGTCAGCTCTAAATCTATTTAAATACATTATAGATGATTAGAATTAAGAAAAGATGAAGCGACGGTTGGTTTCAAGTGACTAAAGGTAAATATTTCACTTCATCCAGCTTTCTTTTGGTTCAAAAGTTTCCCTTTACTGTCCGACGGAGCGAGAAACTGCTCTAACATCCACATCACAGCAAAAATTAATCAATATAAATTCTCTGTTAATCCACGTTATTTAATTCTTCCCTTTGTAATTTACTTAGTCTGTTGGCATATCTTCATGTTTGCCGGCGGCAGAACAAAGCCTTACAAGAAAGTTTGACTTCAGAATAGTGGAATTACCAAGCATGGTGTGTCAATAATCATTTATGTATTTATTAATTACAGCTGCACATTGTAGTCACAGCTTAGCGCTTGCCATTTGGTTGTTGTGTTCATACAGCTGTGGTTAGGGATCATTTTTAGCGTGTGTCACTGACCACACCGGTCATTACAGTAATGTTATGAATGATTACTTGCTAATATGATCTGGGCTTTGGTATGATGCACTGATGACAAAAGAGAGCCGATGCCAGCACTCACCTCTTTCTCGCCGCAGATATTACTGATGATGGAGTTGGATGCCGGGCTTGCAGAGGGGCCCAGGACCGCCACAACCCCCTTGGACATGATCTGGCACACTGTCAATAGTTAAGGGAAAGACCAACTGTCATTTATTACAGACAGAGAGCAGAAGGAAAGCAAGATGTAAGCCTGGCAAGAGTGCTGCTGTCTCATTTTCATTCAAGGATCAGTGTGTTGGCTAAATGTAACCCGTTACTAATTACAAAATACATGACTAAAATTATAGTTAGTAACGTAATAAATTATGTTATACATTTTAGGTAATATAGATGATTTCAATTACTTACTCTTGTACCATATTTACATGAAAGTACAAATCGAAAAAATAGATTCTATCTGTTGTTATTAAGGACATGAAGTGCATTAAACATTATATTACATCAAGGTTTCCTAAACAGGGGTTCGCAAGTTTAATGAAACACACAAATATAAATGAATAAATAAATAAATAAAATCAACATAAATAATTTACTAAACACATGCAAATATGTTACTTAATTATTAATGTATTACCTTAAAATCTCAGGGAGTAAATATGTTCAGTGAAAGAGACAGAAAAAGTTTTGGAATCCAAAAGTTTTTGAAATCTCAATGGAAATAAATGGGAACAATTACTCTGGAGTTGCAGGAAATTGCTGATAACATTGATTTAATTATGATGATGAGGATGATGATGATGATGATGATGATAATAATAATAATAATAATAAAAGATAGAATAAAACGGTAATGGTTATTGTTTATTATTAATCATGTTGGCTATTAATTAAATATTAATTAAATTAGCTAATAATTATATATATATATATATATATATATATATATATATATATTTTTTTTTTTTATTCTATTTGTAATTTCATTATTATTATTATTATTATTATTATTACTACTACTACTACTATACCATATAGTTATGATTATTATTTATTGTGATGATTATTTTTGTCTATTATTATTAATCATTAGTTGTCATTATTATTATTATTATTATTATTATTATTATTATTATTGTTATTATTATTATTAAATAATAAATATTCATTTAAATAGTTTTATTTTAATAATAATAATAATAATAATAATAACTGTTAATATTATGCAATAATAATTATTATTGTTTAATATTATGTTCGTTATTAATTAAATATTAAATAAATTAATTTATTTTAATAATTATTTAAGTATTATTATTAATATAACAATTCCTTCATCCATTCTACTACTACTAAATAGTTGTTATTATTATTATTGTGATGATTATTATGAATATTTATTGCAATGCTTATTATTGTTTATTATTATATAATAATTATTTGTTTATTATTATTATTATTATTAAAATATTAATATAATAAAAAAACTTACTACTAAAATTGTAATATGGTGATGATTATTATGCTTATTATTTATTGTGATGGTGATGATTATTATTATTAATTATATATTGCTATTAATTATTATTATCATTATTATTATTATTAAATAATGATTATTTAAATAGTTTAAACTAAAAGTAGTTAGTAGTAGTTGTAGTTGTAGTAGTAGTAGTAGTACTAGTAGTTGTAATAACAACAGAATAAAAATAGATCATTAATTAATAACAGTAACAATTATTAATAATAAAATAATCACCACCATAATATCAGCAACAACAACAATTAATAACAACAAATAATTAATAATAATAAACAATAATATTCATCTAAATAAATAATAATCCACCATAATATTAACCATTTTAGTAGAATGAATGAACAAACAGGGGACTCATCTACCATAATATAATACCGTCTTTATAATATTTACATGTTGCTTGCAAACAGATGTATTCCATTAGAACAAACGCCTACTTTGGAACAACCTTCAATAGAGAAATATGATTTTTGGGCCCAGATGGTGCAGTTACTGAATCTACCAACAGAGGCTAATGGTCCGTGCTAATCAGACAAAACCTGACCTCTTGGTGTCCACTCAATCTGTTTTAAAATTACCAGCAAAACCCAAATAATTCCTTTTTATTCAAAAACGAGTTTTAAAGAGCTCACTATAATCACAATCTAGCACAATCTATCAGAAGCTTAGCGCTGTTATTAATCTGCTCGTTTTCAGTCTCTCACACAAAATTACATTTTATTATTAACTGACCTTTGAATGAAGTGTGTCCTGAAATTATATTTGCGATTAGAAGCAGCAGGAGGAGTGAGAGGTAGATTTGTTTCTCACTCTCCGGCACACGAGTCTGAACTCTAACAGAGTGTCATATCACGTGGGCTTATAATTCCTCTCTGTTTTAATTATGATGATGTGGCCAGTGCATGAGCCAGATACAGCTGCTCTGAGCACTTAAGAAGGGCATGCTGGGAACAAAGGGAAACAATGTGATTACAAAGCACCAGTAGATGCTGAGGTTTCTTGAACTCATAATCCCACAGTAGCCAATGCAAATTCAGACACCTGTGGAAGCCTCTGTTACTTGTCTCCCCATAATACATTGCAAGCATATTTCCACGCTGCCCTGAATGGTGATGAGCTGCATTTTTAGGATCACTACACATTGTTACTGTGAATACACAAGCATTCATTTTGCAGGTCAGCTGCTCTCTGTTGGAAATGAAGGAGGTGGACGCCCTCATGGATTCAAGTCAACCTTGCTGTGCATTGTTATTCCTCTAAATAAGGGCTTTCAGCTTGTTAACTTAATTAATCATAAGTAATCTCATGATTTATTGGCATCAACATTATTACTACAGTTAATGACTCTTGATATACACCCTCAAAAATAAAGCTTCCAAAAGTGGTTTTTGCAGTAAATCAAGAAAAGAACTTTTTTGGGCTTCCAAAAAACCTTTCACTGAACAGTTCTTAAAAGAACAATTTAATAATCATTTTAAACCTTTTCTACTATAAAAAACCTTTTGTGCATTAGAAAAGGTTAATGGTTCTTCATGGAACTACAGATGGCAATAAAGAAGCTTCATTTTTCAGAGCATAGTGTATATTTTCTTATCAACACATATTGCTTCCAGTCTTAATACATTCAGTTCTTTCTAACTCTTTAAAGGAAAGAAAATTGAGTCAAATGTAAGTGTAAGTCTACCACTATTATTCAGCTTCAGTGACAATTATACAATTAAATTCCAACAACTCTAATTCCAACTCCAACTTACTTTTGTTCTGAGGCTTGTCTGAGGCTTTATTGCAAATTAGCATTTATCGTCAGAATACTTTTTAGTGAAAAATGTATTTGAAAATGAACTTCAGCAGTATAAACTCCACATCTTTGTGTTTTCCATATCAGAGAATAATCCAAAGTACACTGACCTTCAAATGAAACAAAATACCTGATCATCTGTACAAAAAGAAATTATCACGTCACAAATTACCTATATAGTGACTATATTGATTAGTGAACCAGCAATAGTGCAGAAACATTTATTATCAATTTCATAACATTTCTTTATATACATACAACAGTATATTCTAGTGATAACAGAACTCTAACGGTTTACTGTTTGTATCACTCCGCTTGTAGTAGTTCTCACAGGGAGCGTCATGGCAGATGCCCAAATCCATTATAATTTATAAATAATTCTGTTTTTGTGTCACATAATGTGTTTATACACAAAAATATACTTGTTTAGACTTCAAATAAGCGGTTTCTTAATAAAGATAACGTCTATTTGAAAATTAGCTTCAATGTTTGTGATGTGAGCTCCATTCAGTCATTCAGTGCTCATGAACCCTCTTAGAGAAGCCTTACCTCAGACAGATCTTCTGGAATATGCCACTGGCTCTGATGTCTCTATAGTGGTTAAACATGGGATATAATTTGTTTTTAAAAAAAACTAATGGGCAGTCATTGGTCTCATTAAACTATTATTTGTTCCAGAGCAAATAGTTTTGGCTGAGGGCAAAATTAACAGTATATTTATGTTCTTACTGGCTTTCAAATCGGATTGGCTGAGAGCTTTTTTCAGTGGTGTGATATTCTAGTGATAACAGTACTCCAAATGCTTCACCATTTGTATCACTCCATTTGTGGTATTTCTCACAGCAAGTGTCATGGCGGATGTCCAAATCCACTAAAATTTTATAGATTATACTGTTCTTGTGTCACGGAATGTAGTTTTAAGAGTTTTTTTAGGTGAGAATGTACTTGTTTAGACTTTAAATATGTGGTTTATTAATAAAGATGGCGTCTGTTTGAAAACTTGCTTCAATTTTTTTGGAGATGTGAGCTCCATGGGTGTCAACGGCCATTCAGCGCTCATTAACCCACTGAGAGCAGCCTTACCTCAGCCAGACCTTCTGAAATTGGCTGCTGGTTCTGATGTCTCTGGTTAAACTTAAGATATAATTTGTTTCAGGTAAGTCTAATGGACAGCCTTTGGTCTCATTAATATATTATTTGTTCCAGAGCACATAGTTTTGGCTGAGGGCAAAATCTCATAAAGTTGTATTTTATGTAAATTTAATGCTGTATATCAGAGCGTTGCCTTTGTACTTTTGACTGAATTGCCTAGCAACATTTATAATGGCTATTGTTTATTAAATATTATTATTCAATAAATAATATTTGATATAAATAATAGTAGTATTGGTAAACTGTGTGTATTTGTTGCATTATTCCACCATTAGAAGATGACAAGGTTTTTTATGAGTGAATCAGCAGTAAAGACTTTTACACTGAAAGAGACTGAAACAGGGTTGTAAACAAGTTATTCTTACTTTTATCAACACCTTGTAGGACGCAGCCAACAAACGCACTGAGCAGCACTGTCATCGGAAATCACTTTTAACAAATGAAAGGGTGAACATGATGAAAGGATAGTATGACAAAGATATTGCTTTCCTCAGTGGACATTCAAACTGATGTTTTGTGAATATGAGATTGAGCTGAAGAATGAATGCTGTATCAGATGCAGATAATCACACTCGCTCAGTGAGCTTTTAATAAAGTAATACTTTCAAAGCTTTTAATGAAGCAACTTAACATTCCTTCGTTACTAGTTCTAAAGTGACGTTTTCAAATTAGTAACAAAGGCTTGGGCTCAGCTGTTAAACTGTCAAACTGACATTTGAATCACGATGGAAGGAAGTCGTTTTTAGGGTTTTTAAAGACACTCTGTTTCTTATGTATTAACACAGGTATGCCGTCAAACTGTTGTATAAATGCAATATCACACTTTTTTAGTTTTTTAAAACGTTTTTGCAGTGGCTTGAGCTTCAGAATTCCACAACTATAAAAATTTAATACGTCTCAATAGTTCCATCTTTATCTCATTGTGTTTAAGGTAGTCATCCTAATATTGTTCATCTGTGCTGTTGGATTGCTTGCACGGATCATAAGGCATGTAGTTATTAACCCTAGCATGTACTACAAGTCACAAGGGTCAGGTGATTCACAGTTATGACTGACTGGAGTCAAATCTTTGACATGACCCTCCTGCACAGCTGATCCAGAGAAGGACAATGAATCCATGTGGATTGAGTAATCACTATGGATCATGGCTGGTTTTCTGGACATTTCTGTTCACTTCAAATCACAAACATTAGTATGCAGACCACACACAAACACACACCATGTGGGATGTGAGAAGATGCAAGCTTCAGCGATTTCAGACGGGAGTACGGTAGGGCAGGTAGCGGCGGTGTGACATTTCTGCCTTCTTGGGAGTGTCACTGATCCATTTCTAATTCAATTCCTGCATACTGCAAGCTATTACAATACTGAATTAGACTGAACAGCGCTGTGCGACTAACCGTATAGAGCGAAAGAAAGCTGTTTATATCTATCAGGAGGGGTATTTTAATGGCGCCGCCTCATAAGCCCAGAGAAACCAGGAGAGGCTTTTCATCCTTAACCGCCATGTGTCTCAACAGCTCTGATTGTTTAAATTACAGCTCGTCTTCTCCTGATTCTAGTGCCGCCTACTTTCATTGACAACAATGAACCTCAGTCATGTTTAATATCCCTCTGTGAGTGAGCAACTCTATTTTGTTCTCCCCAACGCTATTTGATTCAGGATTCGTAAGGGAAACGTTATTAAATCTAGGGCCTCAGAGTAAGGAAGGCACAAAAAGATTGACAGGCAGCTGTTAAAAGTAAAAGTCGCACTATTCGTTTGAAATCCGCTGACTGTCAGTTTAAATTTAAAAGGCAGAGTGAAGTTCAAAAGTCCAAGCCCATATTGAAAATCTGGGATTCAAGCCAGAAAATAAATAGAACAAAATGTTATGACGGGAAATTCATTTGATCTTTATGCCTTTAAATTTTGCTTATTATTAAAATAAATAAATAAATGATTTAGCAAAAAGTAGAAACAAAATGTTATGACGTGAAATAAATAATTTGTGCAACTTAAAACAATGTGTTAACAGACTCAGGACTATTTCTGCCACTGAATAAAAAATAAAAAAGATAATTGTGACTTTTTTTGAGTTTACATCTCGCAATTCTGTCTTTATAATTCGCAATTATGGGTTTATATCACAGAAACCTGAGAAAAAAAGTCAGAATTGTGAGTATATATCAAGAAATTCAGAGAAAAAAAAGTGAGAATTGCAAGATGTGAACAATCAATTGCGAGAAAAAAGTCAGAATTGTGAGATTGTGAACATTTTTTTTTTTAATTCAGTGGCAGAAACAGATTTCCATAATTTCTAGGTCACCAATCAAGTAAGTACATTTTAAAACAAAATGTTACTTATATAATTACTTATTTTTTCTTGCAATTGTAAGTTTACATTTCACAATTCTTTTTTTCTGAGAGTGCTTGATATGAACTTGCAATTCTGAGGAGACAAAAAGTCAATTACGAAACAAACTCATAATTCAAACTTTTTTTCTCAGAACTTGTCACTTTTTTTCTTTTTCCTTTTGAGTTTATATCTTGCAATTCTGACTTTACAGCTCGCAATTATGAGTTTATATCCCACAATATCTCACAATTCTGAGAAAAAGTTCAGAATTGTGAGTTTGTATCAAGCAACTCTGAGAAAAAAAATCTAAATTGTGAGATGTGAACTCATTAGCAAGAAAAGAAGTAGGAATTGTGAGATAAAAAGTCACAATTACCTTTTTATTTTATATTCAGTGGCAGAAACGGTTTTTCATAGTTTCTGCCTTACTAATCAAGTAAATACATTTTAAAATAACATTTTACAACATAAAATTAATAAAGAATATGTCAGATTTCTAGGTCACCAATCAAATAAGTACATTTGTGAAACAAACGAGCTAATAATAAAAGTTACAAAATTCAGATATAGATCCATATGAACATAAGTTCTTATTGAAGTTTAACTGTGTTTATAAAAATGTCTGCCAAAACCCATCTTCTAATGGATTTATTTGCATAATGGTATATCAACTGACTTTTGAGAGCGGCTTTGCCGTAACCATAGAAACAAATGTTGTACCAGTAAATTCCTGCATACCTTCTGACTACAAAGACATAAGAGTATGACACACTTTAATCTCTGACAAGTGAAAACCTGTTAATTTAATTGCTATCATATAATGGTCCCTTTCTTTATCACAGAATACATCATCTGCTACCTACCAAGAACATGGAGAGATGGAAATGACAGACAATCTAATTATGCATGTATAGAAGCCTATTTATATGTGTGTCACTGCACTTCATTATAAAGTTGGAAAACATTAAAAATAAGAACAGTTATATTTCCTTTAGAAGATGTAAAGAAAACTTAGAGATGTGCTCACAATAAATACAATACAAAGTTTAAATAAGTATTCAATGCATGTTTTGCAGAAAGAACGTCCTTGTGAGGACACAATTATCTTACAATTTGCCTCTATCTGTGAATCATTATAATACCTACAACTTCTGAATAAAACCTCGACCGTTAGGGGACCATTATTCAGGTTGTAAAGCTTAGGGACAGCTGTGAGAATTAAAATTAAAGAGCTTTGCAAAAAGGCTCTAACTAAAGTAAAACAAATGCATGGAGGAGGAAAAGTAAGCATTGTAGTTCCTAGCAGTTTATTAATGTAATTGGTTGTACCCAAAATAAAAATAAAAAATCTGACATCATTTACTTACCCTCATGCTTTATCAAACTAGAGCCCTATGATTTCCATGATGCAGAAAGCGTGGATGGAATCGTGGAGTCCAGTCATAAAAACAGAATTTACTGTTTAATGTGGAATGTCACAGAATTTGGATGAATAACTCAAAAGTAGGTCAGTGCACTTAAATCAAAACATGATAAGGGCTAGTGTCTGTGAATATTAAGCCACAAAAGTACCATTTAAATAGGCATGTTCTGCGTGTGTCTTTGTGTGAACACATACTGTAGCGTTCATGACGCTTACAGTGTTTTCAGCCTCTGCTGTCTTACATCATCAACATAATCTCTAGAACTGCTCTAAGAGTCACTTTATGAACATTTTACAGTTTCTTTTGGGAAAAAATATTGTCACATCATACACAAACAGAAACCTAAAGTTTTTCACAGCAGCCTGTCAAAATAAATGACTATGATAGAAATATTATTTAATGTAATGATATGTTTACGAGAATAGGAATATTTACTAGAAAAAAAATATTTACCACAATTTGTTTAGCAATGTAAAGGTAATGTAAATGTAAAAATAAATAAATAAAATCATATTTTACTTTTGATAAAATCAATTAACTGATGCTTTTGATTATTAATATTTCCAAAAAAATTATTGTAAAACTGAATTTGAGAAAAAAATAAAACATATTTCATAAGACCTTTAATAAACTGCTGTTTAATATTGTATGTTTCATGATTTCAGTTGGTTAGACATGATTTTTGATTAATACAATTTTATTTAACTAAACCATAGTTTAGAACAATTAAAATGAAAAAATGAAATTTGGAAACCTGTATTGCTTTATTTCCCTCATCGGGCACAAAAAAAGATATTCTGAATAATGCTGGGGCCCAAAAACACTGGATTTCATTGACTTTCAATGTACAGACAAAAAGTTATTCTTTATTTTCAAAAAAATTATCATTTGTGTTCCGCAGAGTAAATATTGACATAATTTCCATTTTACTTGATTTTACCAGATTAGTTTACAAACAGGGCACAATTCGATGTGGGATTTTCAGAAAGATTGAAACGGCATTGCTGTGTTGACTATATTGGATCTGACAATAATGTCGCAACAGAGGTGTTAGTAACTGTTTTCATTACGTGGTCACTATTGCTTTGTCTCCTACAAATCGTATTGAGTTATTTATGCATTGTAGAATGTAGGCTGTCAAACATATACAACTATTAGCCAATCATAGCTATTTAAACAGAGCGTTCTGATGAGGGGGGTTAAAAACAGGACACAAAATAGAAAATTATTACTTCTAAATTATGTTTTTTTTTATGTAAAAATCTTGATGACATTATAAGTGGACCTCAGAGAACAGTACAAGGAAAAAAGAAACTTTCATGACCCCTCTAAAATATTACTGAATTGTATTAGAGATATTATAAATTAAACAAATATAAGTATAAAAAGTATATAAAATAATGCAAGGATGCGTTTTTTTAATATAAAATAAAAAGTATTACTTAAAATATAAAAAGCATGATATTTTATTTCTTTAATGTATAAAAATGATGCTGTATGTAAAATGAAATACAACTCAGAAATGATAGAATACATACTGGTTTCCCCAGTCTCGTATTCACTGTCTCGGAGCAGCTCAAAGATGTCCACCTCCAGTTTGCCTGTGGTGGAGCGGTTGCTAGAACGGTTGATGTTGTCTTTCGCCAGAGTGATGGCCAATCGCTCCCCGCGGCTACACTCCATTGGGTCATCAAGAATGGCAGCTGGGACACAGTTCAAGAAGACAGAGAGAAACCCAGAAAGTGAGACAAGAAATTTTGACAAACACAAGTGTGACAAAAGAGATTAAGTAGTACTCAGAATGCCACAGAAAACATTGAACACATCGAAGAACCACTGAATGAAGGCACAAGTGTTTCTGGGTCGCATTTGTGCGTACATTAAAGCGCATTCGCTTACACTGTAAGATTTATGAAGTTCTTTGTCAGTTTGCTTTCTGACTTGCTATGAATGACTGTGTCACAATGTTGCACAGTAAATAAACTATATTCTTGCACTATGTTTACAGTCACTGAATGCTTAAGTGTATATACTGTATGCCTACTTTCGTGAACCCCTTTCATACTCAATCCACTTTGAATATGTCTAGCCTACGGTGAGTTGATACAAGGCTTAGCAACTATATATGTCACAGTCAGTATCTGATGCTCAGGGATATTAAAATCTGTGTAAAGCAAATAACATTTACATTTTTATCGCTATATTACTTGACGTGAGAAAAGCCTAATGATATCTGACACAGATTCAACAGCGAAAGTCCTGTTTTTTTAAAACAAAAAAGCTTTATGCAAGTCTGTCACTTTTGATGTATGTCAACCTATTTTCAAACTATCCTTGCGTTATTTCTGTTACCTGTCATGCTGGCATATTGAAATGGTTTATTTTCCACCATTCTTCAAGCCAACACATAATTAGCTCTCCAGTGACCCTGAATTTGTGGCATGACTCACATGCGTTGCCCTGAAAGTGCTTTATTTACACTGGAGCGCTGAAACTGTGCACGATTATAAAGATTTTTTAATGCCAGTTGTCAAACCCTGACAAGAACAGTATGCTGGAAGAGTTCATGCTTGTGTTCATTAATATTGCACTGGAAGTAAACACAACCCATCTAATCTTGGACTGTACAATCATCAAAAACACAAAAACAAATTACATAATGTATAAATGGAACTGCAGTGATTCAGAACGCTTTAATGATTTAATTCAAACAAGACCGAATCAGCCATGAGAGTCCTCCTATTAAAAAAGGGCAATATAAATAACAATCCACTTAAGACTGCCATAAATATGGAGATGTTTGTTTAGAGATGGTAAATGGAGATCCACGGTATGTTGTAAATGAGATTAAATGTATTCGCTTGCGGCAGAGTAGTGAAGGCAGTTAAGCCTCACATTTTTTGCAATTTTAATGTGCTTTTGGGTAAAAAGCAATTAAATTACTATATACAGGAGTCCAATTTGAGTTAATGTGCTCTGCGAGGAGAAAACATAGATTTTTGCCTTTCCCACAGACTATTACATAAAATTTATTATCAATTAATGTGCTGTCACATTTGGGGCAAAGCCACATTCATTACGGAAGTTTTCCCATCAGTAATACCTGTCATAGTCAATGTTTATGCTAAAGCACACATTTATTCGCATTAAAACAGTCATCCTCAACATAAAAAAGAAAAAGATTCCAAGAAAAGATGATAATTCTGTACTGGACACCCATATTGAAGGCTCTGTCTGTCTCCATCGGCAAGCTAAATCATCTTCTCACACCCACTCCTCTCTGTCGTAGCCGATAGCAAAAGGCTGTTCTCACAGCACAAGTGGTGAAAGCTCAAACTGGGCAATTCTCCCAGTGTTCACCCCCAAATCTCACAAAACAAAGAGCGCCAAATGGAAACACTGGCCCTGTGCTGAGCCCTGAGGTTCTGTTCTTGTCCCCAATCCATGGTCGCAAATGTAGATGTCAAAGCAAGGAACTGGAATTGCCAGTGCTAAATGGAATCCTAGCGCAGGGTAAAAATATCAGAAGGGGAAATCTGTTGCGGGGCAATGACATTTTAAAAGGCATTGCGGTATGAGACTCTGAGCTGTGTGGAGGTCCACTGCAGCCGAGGTTCTATTCAATCTTCCAGTCTTGGCTCGGCTGCTGACCCTTTTAGAGGAATCGATGGTGAGCAGCAGCGCGTGCTGGGGTATGAAACGCATTGTGTAAAGTGCATGGATACCAGGGCTGACAGTTATGGTATGGGCAGCAAGTCCTTATCTTGTCTCTAAAAAAAAAAAAAAAACAGGAAATACAATCAAAGATTAGGGGATCAGATACGTTGCAGGCCAGACTTGAACCTGTTTTCCCTATCTGAGCATAGTGAATGCTTTTGGGCATTGTGGCCTTTGCCTGATAGGTAAATAAAGACAAGATATAAAATCAAAGATTGGAGAATTGGATATGTTGCAGACCAGACTTGAACCAGTTTTTCCATATGAGCACCATAACTATGAAATAGCAGGAGTTTTGAGGTGTTTTGACCTTTGACTGATAGGTAAATCAAAAAAATCAAAAAATAAAAATTGGATATGTTGCAGGCTAGACTTGAACTCGTTTTTTCAATATAAGTACCATAACTCCTAAACAGTGGAAACTTTTGGGCATTTTAGCCTTTGATAGATAAAAAAGACAGAAAGGAAATAAAATTAAAGACTGGAGCACTGGATGTGTTGCAGGCCAGACGTGAATCTGTTTTTTCCGCATACACCCTCTTCTAATTAGCGGGAGTGTTTGGGTATTTTGGCCTTTGACTGATAGATAAATAATCACAGATAGGAAATAAAATTAAAGACTGGAGAATTGTATATGTTAGGTAAATAAAGACAGGCGGGAAATAAAATTAAAGACTGGATAACTGGATTTGTTGCAGGCTAGACTTGAACCCACTTTTTCATATAAGCACCATAACTTCTAAATAATGGGACCTTTTGGGTGTTTTGGCCTTCGACTACTTTGTAAAAAGACAGCAAATAAAATTAAAGACTGAAGGAGTGGAAAGTCGCAGGCCAGACTTGAACCAGTTTTCCCCCATTTGAGCACATGTCCTAAATAGTGGAAGCATTTTGACCTTTGACTGATTGGTAAAAAAAAATTTAACCATTTTTTTTCCCCATATAAGCACCATAGCTTCTAAATAGTGGAAAGTTTTGGGCATTTTAACATTTGACTGCAATGTTAGGTTTCTGGCCTTTAGCTGATACAGTGAGTAAATGAAGCTAGACAAGTAATATTGATGTTAAAGGCTGGACAATAGGATATGACACAGGCCAAATTGAAACCTATGTTCCCAACAAGCACCACAGATACTAAAAGACAGAAACTTTTGGTGTTTTTTATCTTTATTTGATAGACAAAAATTAAGCAAGAAAGAAAATGGCAATGTTAAGGACTGGACAATTTGACATGCTGGTCATACCTGCACAAAAGTACCCTGACTCCTAAAAGATGAAAACTTTCGGGTCTTCTGAACTTAATTTAATAGGTAAATTAAGCTAGATAGAAAATGGCAATGTTAAGGACTGGACAATTGGATATGACAGATACCTAATTCAAACCTGCCTCCCAACAAAAGCACCCCAGGGCTTTATATGCCAGGTAAGTGAAGTGAGACAGAAAACTGCAAGATGGAAGATTGCAAAATTGCACGTTGCCAGCCAGATTCGAACCTTTGCCCTCATAATAGCACCACAGCTCCTAAATGATGGAGTCTTCATTCCTGCACCGGCAGTGTAGCTCAACTTTAGACAAACTGGAATGCTAATGTACACATAATTCAATCTCTTCATATATTACACACCTCCTTGGCATTACCCACTGCATTATAGAATTACATTGTGTGTTTGTTTATGTGCACTCTGTATCGGAAGTTAGATTCTATTGCACTATATTTCTTCAAGCTACCTATTAACCTGTGTACCTCGCAACCCACTATGTATCCTGCAGGCTAAAGAAACACTGAAACAAACCATTTGATCTTACAATACATGGGGGTTTATAGTATGTCCCAAAGGCCCGTTCAACACTACATTCTCACCATAATAAAGCCACTAAACTCTCAAAATCACCTTTTGCTGCTGCTCCCACTGGGCTGTTGGCTAACAGTAGTCAAAACAGACCAGCCATGGAGGATGGCGGTACTCAGAGGAGAGAGGAACTCATCATTCAAATGGGTTGTCCAATGTACAAATGCCTATTAAATAAGCACCATCACACACTTAATCAACCAGAGTGACTGAATGCAGATAAAATGGACAATTGCATCACCTTTAAGCGTACTAACTGTCATTTAATATGCTTTTCCATTTGAACCGTTAGATCCAAATGAGGCTTGAAGAGCGTCAAAGCAGCAGAATCTTGATTGTGACATTTATACAGCCATTATACTAGACTGATTATCAATGAACAAACTGTCAACAGTAATGACATTAAAGCACACTCATTAACTTTCTTTCAAACAGCTGAGAGATCTTTTACCAACATAAAAGAACACTGTACACGATGTAGCTACAAAAGGTACTGCTAGTGCATCTTGTCAGAAAGCTGGATTTTAAGTGCATGCCTTTTCAAAGAGGGTTGCTAATGTGAAGAAGACATCAATGTAGTTACTTTTACCTTTTAAGTATTTTCACAAAATATCCTGTTAATATGTAAATATAATTATTATGTGATATTATTAGTTAAAAGTATCATTCATACACACACACACACACACACACACACACACACATATATATTATTTGTTTAAAGTATCATTCATATATATATATAATTTAGATGCAACAAGTCACTAAAATTGAGTTGGAGAAATCAGATTTTTTACAGTGTAGTAGTTGTTTAAATATAATTTCTTTTAAAAGTCAGAGCACATCATGAGCTCAAGGGAGGCCACAACAATGTTTGATCATTTATGTATGCTCCTTTATGCTGTGTGTGTTGTAAGCAACAAATATCACTACTGAGGGGAATAAAATAACCCTCTGAAGAGACTTCAGTATCAAGGCCATTTAACAAACTGCTCAGCTGTGCAGCATCTTTTGTTTGGTTAAAAAGTACAAATTTGCCATCTTTACCTTGCTGAACCAGCAACTAGGAATGTTCAAAATACATATTTTCAAAATCGATTAGTCCACTTATACAGCAGACCTTAACAAATCAATGTATCTTGTTTCTTAGGAAGCATTTAGTGTGTTGCTACAGTGGTAAACAAACAATGCTAAATGTAAACACCACTGCCAAAGTACCCAGTAAATATATAGTATTGAGTATTGAGACACTAGCAAGAATGGCGCTTTCCTAAATGCCTGATATGCACATCTTTGCATGTGGTTTTGTTCATGAGAGAAGCTCTTGTTTAGCTCCTAAATAAAATGGTTTTGAACAAATCATTATAAATGAATAAATGATTCAAAGATTCACATCTCTTGTTTCCTCTCTGAATGAATCAGTGTTTTTTAACAAATCGGTTGAATTAATTATTAATAAGACTTGTGTGACTTGCATTCCCGAATAAATCAGTGCTTTTGAACAAATCAGTTGAATAAATGATTCAAAGACTCACATCACTTGTTTCGTCTCTATGAATCGGTGTTCTTGAACAAATCAGTTGAATGAATGTTTTAAAAGACTTGTGTGGCTTGCATTCCTAAATAAATAAGAAGTTTTGAAAAAATCAGATGAATAAATGATTCAAAGACTCACTTGACTTGTTTCCTTCCTGAATGAATCAATGTTTTTGAACAAATCGGTCGAATTATTGATTCAGAAGACTTGTGTGACTTGCATTCCATAATAAATTAGTAGTTTTTAACAAATCAGCTGAATTAATGATTCAAAGACCCATGTCATTTGTTTCCTCCCTGAATGAATCTATTTTTCAACAAAAATCGATTTAATAAATGATTCAAAATACTTGTGTGACTTACATTCCTGAATAAATAAGTGGTTTTGAACAAATCAGCTAATTAAAAGATTCAAAGACTCACTTCACTTGCTTCCTCTCTGAATTAATCAGTGTTTTTGAATAAATCGGTTGAATAAATTATTCAAAAGACATGCGTTACTTGCATTCCTGAATAAATGGGGGAAGTCATGGCCTTATGGTTAGAGAGTTGGACTTGTGCGTCTCTGTACTGACAGGGACTGTAGAAGTGGGGGTTAATGTATAGCGCCGCTGCAAAAAAATTGTTGCCCACTGCTCCATGTGTATATGTTTGTTTACTATCCACTGCTGTTTGTGCATATGGATGTGTTAAACACAGAGCACAAATTCTGAGTATGGGTCACTATACTTGGTCACGCGTTACATCCTTTCCTTCCTTCCTTTTTAAATTCAATTTATGAAACTCAGTTTTGAACAAATCAGCTGAATAATTGTTTCCTCCATAAATGAATCAATAGTTTTAAATAAATCTGTTTTATAAATGATTCAGAAGACTTGGTGACTTGCATTTCTAAATAAAACAGCAGTTTTAAACAAATCAGTTGAATAAATGACTCAAAAACTCACATCACTTGTTTCCTCTTTGTATGAATCAGTGTTTTTGAACAAATCAATTGAATGAATGTTTTAAAAGACTTGTGTGGCTTGTATCCCTAAATAAATAAGTAGTTTTGAACAAATCAGTTGAATAAATGATTCAAAGACTCACGTCACTTGTTTCCTCTCTGAATTAATCAGTGTTTTTGAACAAATCTGTTGAAAAAATAATTCAAAGAGTCACTTCACTTGTTGCGTTCCTGAATGAATCAGTAGTTTTGAGCAAATCAGTTAAATAAAAGATTCAAAAGACTTGTGTGACTTGCATTTCTGAATAAATCAGTGCTTTTGAACAAATTAGTCGAATTCATGATTCAAAGACTCTCGTCACTTGTTTTTTCTCTGAATGAATCAGTGTTTTTAACCAATCGGCTCAATTAATGATTCAGAGGAATTGGGTGACTTCCATTCCTGAATAAATCAGTGCTTTTGAACAAATCAGTTGAATAAATGATTTAAAGACTCACGTCACTTGTTTCCTCTCTAAATTAATCTGTGTTTTTGAACAAATCGGTTGAATAAATGATTCAAAGACTCACTTAACTTGTTGCCTCCCTGAAAGAATCAGTAGTTTTGAACAAATCAATTAAAAAAATAATTCAGTGACTCAAAGCACTTGCTTGCTTCCTGAATGATTTAGTAGTTTAGAACAAATCATTCGATTGAATGATGATTCAGTGCTTCACTTATAAAGACAGTCACTTGCTGCCACCTACTGATGAAACAATGTTACCACACTCTATATACAGTGTACATTCAGCAGGACAGGCTACTGTGAATGAAATCAATTTCAACAGCCTAAATCTGATTTTAATGCATTGGTACACTAACTCTATGATATGTTTGTCCTTTAGGAGAGGAGTTTTTATGGTACAAGATTAAGATGCACTGTCATGGGGCTTAGCTTATCTATACATTGGCCGTCTGGGCACACAGCCTGCTGAAAACCCAACAACACTGCAATAGGCTGCTTACATTGGGTATCTACGTATCAGATTTGAACTACTTAGATCCGCACTTCACTTCATCCCACCGAGACTGAAAGAGGATATAACTACAGCAAAAGTAAAGACCTGGGAGATAAAGCACTTCAGAGGCCAACATCACGGTTTTACAGAGGGATCTGCACTGTCAAATGATGAATAGCGAGTCTTAAAATGCTTTCGAAGGTTGTTTGACTTTATTATTGACTGGCCTTTTACCCTTGTCACTGATGAGAATAGACCAGATATTAGTATTCCACCTCTCTGTTCCGTTATATGAAAGATCAGCAGGATATTTTTAAATCTGATTTAAATTCAGTTTGCTATCAAGCTGGGACTAAAGTGATTTCAAGGTTATCAATAATGTTTAATGGTCCGCATTCTTCTCCATCTGGAAAGGCCTGATTGTTTGTATAAAAATAGGCTGGTGAAGGTCCCATTTACACGTGATTCTGTATGGATCTTCTCTGCACTGAGGCTTTTTAAACGGATATATCATCTATCTCTGAATGGGAATGATCTGTCTCGTAAATCAACTTTTAATTACGGATTCTAATTAAATTTTTATTTTCACCACAGCAAGTCTCGTCTAATTCCAGAAATGACACTAATTAGCAGAGCCCCTGGACAAGCCGCTGAAGACTGAATCCATTGCTGAAGGGCGTAAGGTCCCAGTAAATCAAAGCGCTGATTGCTTTATAGACATTACAGTCACTTGTCTTCATGTGTCTGTGGGGAAAAAGTGTTTTTACACCTTTTAAGAGGTCTTTGTGTTGTTGAATTGCCAGGGGAATTAGAGAAATTATATTTGATAAAGGAGTAACACCTGATTGGGCATTAAATAAATTGTTTTTAAAGCCTCTGCACACAAAGCCTTTGGAAGAAATAACACTACGTGATCCAGACAGACGACCGGATAAAAAAACTACTCACATTACTGCAAACAGCACAAAGAGACAGAGTAAGTGTAGAAACATTTTTATACAACCTGAATTAATTCAAAGTATGAACCCAAATTAATCCAAAATAGGCTGGAAAGGCTTTATCTTCAATAAATGAACATTTATTAATAAGTTGAATAAATAATAATTAAATAATAAACATTTTTAAATTGCTTTTTAATAAATGTTCACCTTTTGATTATTGCTGATGCCTCTAGTAATTATGTGTCTGATTTTTACAACCTATTTTGGGTTTTAAGCCAGCCATATAGTAATTTTTAAGCAATAGTTAAGTTAAATAAAACTATCCAGATGGTTTGGTTACACATTTAACCCAACCGCTGGGTCAAAACAACCCAATCACTAGGATTGTCCATATTTCACCCAATGCTGTGTGTAATTGTTCACATATATTCAATAAAAACAAACACATGCACATTTTTAATTAATGTTAAATGTCACGTATGATAAGGTAATCAAAGAAGAAATCAGAGACGCAAGCTAATTTCTTAATTAACATAGGATCGTATCCTTAACACGATAATATTTTCACACTCTTTTCATAATTTGACAGACACTGCAAATAACTCACAATTAAAATATTCAGTGATATTTAATTACTTATTTTAGATTTTTTTCTAATATTTTCTTCACACTCTTATTACTTGCTCTTTAACAGCACAGCTGTCTCCTTGTTAAGTACACTAAAATGGATATAAATCACTGATTTTATATGTTTAAACCTTTATATAACAAAAAGAAGTTCAAATCTGTTTTAATTAAATCAGCCCCTGGGAAATAAAAGTGCTTGTAGTTAAACAAAACCCCTATAGTTAAATATTTAGATCCCAAATGTGCAAAAGTACACCATTTATTATAATGTACTGTGCACTTAAGCCAAATGTGGAAAAACTGTGCAGTTGTGCATTATTTAAGGTGCTGGGCGACAGATTCACATTTACAGGTGTAAGACTTTATACTGAAACACTGGCTGTAATATTTCAGCTGTGAGAGAATCTGCAATTCATGGTTTTAAGTTTTATGTGGCTATTACTGTAAAGCATGGCATACACTAGAGCTCTTTTTTTAGAGGAATAATAAACGAGCAGGAAAAGGGTAAGAAAGTTTCTCTCTCATTGATCATGACTGGTGATCTATGTGTCTGAGAGTGTTTGTGCTTTCACTGGTATCTGTGTTTAGCTGTAATAGTCGTGTGTGTGTGTGTGTGTGTGTGTGTGTTCACTAAAGGGGGCCATTAGAGACAGGGGAATAATGATGGTATTAATGGCACCAATTGCTCATCCTGCCTGCCATCGGAGTGCAGCCCTTGGGATGCGTGTGCAGGGATAATTGTTTACATCTTCAGTTGCCTGTTTTTATCCCTTTTCGCACACTTTATCACTCAGCGCACACACTGATACAGGATAGAGAAGGAGGCGAAACATACAACGCCCAGGATCTGCCTCTGCTCCACCCCAAAACACTCCTGACTTCCCACCTGACATCCTGCTGCAGGAAACAGTACTCTATTGAAAAGACTGCATACTTTTTATCCAACAAAGAATACAGTTGAGGTCAAAAGTTTACACCCCCCTTTCAGAAGCTGCAAAATGTTAATTATTTTACCAAAATAAGAGGGATTGTACAAAATGCATGTTGTTGTTTATTTAGTACTGAACTGAATATATATTTCACATAAAAATGCTTACATATAGTCCACAAGAAAATAATAATAGCTTAATTTATTAAAATGACCCTGTTCAAAAGTTTACATCCTCTTGATACTTAATACTGTGTTGTTACTTTGATTCACAGCTGTCTTTTTTGTTGCTATTTTTTTTTTTTTAGTGATAGTTATTCATGAGTCCCTTGTTTGTCCTGAACAGTTAAACTGCTGTTCTTTTCAGCATTTTTGTGTATTTGAACCCTTTCCAACAATGACTGTATGCTTTTCAGATCCATCTTTTAACTTACAATTTAACTTAAATTGTTTTCTGGGAAACATGTAAGTGTCTTCTGTAGCGTCTGAAAGGCTAAATAAAAAAAATATATGATATTTAGGCAAAATAAGAAAAATGCACCTCTCCATTCTGTTCCAAAGGTTTCACCCCCCATGCATGCATGTTTTTTTTTCTTCTGGAGCATCAATGAGCCTTTGAACCTCCTGTAATATTTGTATTTGAGTCCCTCAGTTGTCCTCAGTGTGAAAAGATGGCTCTCAAAATCATACAGTCATTGTTGGAAAGGGTTCAAATACACAAAAAATGCTAGAAAACCAAATAATTTGTAGGGTCTGAAGGATTTTTTTCAGTTTAACTGTTCAGGACAAACAAGGGACTCGTGAACAACTATCACTAAACAAAAAAACACATGAACACAATGAACAGGGTCATTTTTATAAATTCAACTATTATTTTCTTGTGCAGACTATATGTAAACATCTTTTATGTGAAATATCTTATTCAGGTCAGTACTAAATAAACAACAACATAGATTTTGTATGATCCCTCTTATTTTGGTAAAATAATTACCATTTTGCAGATTCTGAAAGGGATGTAAACTTTTGACCTTTCTGTATTTTAGTTGGATAATAAGTAGCCTAGCCTTACTTATTTGAACCAGCATATTCAGAAATGAACTAAGAGAGATGGTCTTACATTACGATAGTGTACATAGGTCGTTTTTTTTTATTTTTTTTAGTATACTTTAGCTGTCAATGTACCTGTACTTCTGCTATCTTCTTATACTAACACAATCACTTCTCCAACCTCTTTTGTTCTTGCTCATTAAGTCATTGTTTCTCTGTGCTTGTCCTCATTCTCACTGCCATTCTCCTGAATATTACACGATTCAAAATAATTAAAGGTTGTTTCTTGTTCTTTCTTGGTCATGACATTCCCTCCTGCGATGAAGTGTACAAAACATGTCAGGAGATAGCAGCATGCCCAGACTAACGATGAAGACTTGCGCTCTTTCTCATTTTCTGCTCTCTGCGCTTATCTTGCCTACAGTAAACAGAAGACTAAGCATACAAATCCCTGCTACACTGAACGGAACGTGCACTCCATAGAGGGCATTATCAAACCTAAGCACCAAATCGTCCCTCCTCGTCTTGTTTTTTTTCACCTACAGAGTGTGATGGAGAATCGCAATGGACTAAATTCAATTGGCTGCACATCTACTAAAGAGCAGGTTGCAGTAATAGCCTCTCTGGGGTCTACATCTGACCACGGGATTTGTTATTTTGCCTGCCACCGCGTGAAATGGCACCGTAACATCACCAAAAACAAGCACACACATCATTACCATGAAGATGTTCACTAGCGTTTAGTGCAGAATCACACCTACCCACACACTTTCACGGCTCCAGAGACTCCAGCTGATGCTTCCAGACCAGCGTAAAACAACAGACAAAATCGGTTGCCAACAGAGCAAACAATACCTGACTGTACGCTGTGTGAGGAGGGTGTTTATAGTGGAAATGCACTGCTCGCATTTCATTTCACACAGAGACAGAAGAAGGCCGAAGCTACAGAGAAGAAATGGAACATGATACACAGAAGACAGAAGAACGGCATGAGGATTCAAAAGCAATGTTGGTGTATTAAGTTAAAAGTGCATGGGCTATTAAGCTTGGACCAAGACTTTAAAATGTTGACTGACGAGTCTGTAGACTAGACGCAATTGCATGTTGGGTTAAAATTGGATTTTAGCAGTCTGGTGGTGTTTCTACATCCTAAGTTGTCCTAAGAACACCACTTAGGAGCTCTGAATATGGATATTTTTCTTACACAAACACACTGATTCACTTCAGAAGGCCTTTCTTAACCCCCGGGGCCACGTGGAGCACTTTTTATAATGGATGGATCCATTATTTTGGGTTTCAAAATCTCAACACCCATTCACTGCCATTACAAAGCTTAGAAGAGCCAGGACATTTTTAAATTGTATTCGTCTGGAAGAAGAAAGTCATATACATAGGATGGCTTGAGGGTGAGTAAATCATAGGGAAATTTTCTCTTTAACTCACCCTTTGCTTTTTGAATATTTGCTGTACCAGTTGAGCTACAGCAACATCATTTGAAACACTGCTGTCATCTGTTAAAGACCTAGAATTACTTACGCTTTGTGCACAGAGGTATTGTTTGAGCCTCTTTTATGCAGTTCAAGTGTTCACATTGATTATGTGGGTTGGGCTTGAGGATTGGGAGTTGATCCTCACATTGATTTGTTCACATGGTCCAGTGATTAAAAGAGGAAGTATAACCATTCATCCCCACGGTAAGCCACAGACCCATCAGGTGGGTCTTAATGAGACTTCCACTGTCAAGGTCCCTGTTATCACCTCAAAGGCAGCGGAGCACATCTGAGCTGACCTTGTGCATTTCTAGTACCCCACATTAGAATTCACAGTGTCAAAAACAATACACAGCACAGCCAAATACAGATACAGTCAATAAAAGGTTATTTCACAAGGAAAATAAATAAAATCTGCTCTGATTTGAACATGTACAGACATACAAACAAACATCCAGATGACTGTGGTTTCTAAATAATTAACGACACAGCGCCTCTTCACACTTGAGCACCAGGGAGCGTGTTTTTAGACTCAATGCCTTGCACCCACATTCTTGAATTTTCTAAATCAGATCTGCCACTCCAGTTCAGCCCAAATCACAGAAGAGCAAAGCTGGGACAGACTAAGCGCATTTTAAACAGATGCTTTCGAGCACTCCTTCTTCGTTCCTGGCCACCTGCGATCAGCCATTCATCTTGACAGGGTGGAAAATAGCTGTGCTTCTCTGTGTTTTTTGCCCTTCTTTTTTCAAAAGACACTGAACTGAGGCGCGAACAGGTTGGATGCAGGTGGGAGATATTTTTGAACAGAGCTGCCAGATTTTTTTTTTTTAATTCATGTCCTTTTCCCAGAACAACTCAGCCGACAGTAAACGGACGTGTTTTAAGGTGGGGTTGACAGTGGAGAGATCTGTGCAGCTTTTCTAATACACTCCACCAGACAATGCCAGCACAAAATAAAGAACTGTTGAAACGCTGCCCGGCATTTGCCATGCAAGAGGACTGAAATGCTTCCTGGCATTGTGTTTGTCTTGTCTCTCCCCCTCCAGGCGCTCCTATCCTAAACTCCTTCATTTAAGATCCACCTGAGGCTATACAGCTCTCTTGAATGATGCAATGCATTGTGCCCCATAATAAGGTTTGATAAGGCAAATGCATTCTCTTTAAAACGTCTGAATATGATGCATGAATAAAATATCAAGGGATAGAGACAGAGACTTAAAAAACCAAGGATAGAGACTTAAAACAGGTAGAGCTGATGATAGAGTTCCTTTCACATTGGAATAACACTAATCTTATTCTAGTTTTTTTTTTTGCATTTTGCATTTTGCAATAAATCTATATGAAATATATGTCAGCAACGAAATTTTGTTATTAGGCATATATCAGTTTGGGATTAACTGCAATGTTCATGTGTAAGACATTTGGATACCCAGTGTCGGAAGAACAAAAAACAAACAAACAAACAAACAAACAAAGCAAAAGACAAAGCAAAGAAAAACAAATCAAAATACAACAAAACAAAAGCAAAGCAAACAACAACAACAAAAGCAAAGCAAAATACAACTAAACAAACAAAACAAAACCCAAATAAAGCAAAACAAAAGCAAAGAAAAACAAAGCAAAATTAAACTAAACAAAGCAAAATAAAAACAAACAAAAGCAAAAAAGTCTAAACTAAAATCTAAACTAAAGTAAATAAAAGCAAAAAACAAAGCAATGATGAGCAAAACAAAAAACAAAGCAAAGCAAAAAAAAAAAAAAAACCAAAATAAAGCAAAGCAAAATAAAGCAAAACAAAAAACAAAACAAAATAAAGCAAAACAAAATAAAGCAAAGCAAAACAAAAAACAAAACAAAATAAAGCAAAGCAAAATAAAGCAAAACAAAAGCAAATGAAAACAAAGCAAAATGAAACTATACAAAACAAAATAAAACAAACAAAAGCAAAATACAACAAAACGCAAAGAAAAAAACTAAGCAAAACAGCAAAACAAAAACAAATCAAAAGCAAACTGAGCAAAACAAACAAAAAAACAAAACAAAATAAAGCAAAACAAAAAGCAAAACAAAAAGCAAAGCAAAATAAAGCAAAACAAAACAAAAAACAAACCAAAGCAAAACAAAAAGCAAAGCAAAATAAAGCAAAACAAAAGCAAAGGAAAACAAAAGCAAAATGAAACTAAACAAAACAATATAAAACTACTAAAGCAAAATACAACAAAACAAAAGCAAAGAAAAAACTAAGCAAAACACCAAACAAAAACAAATCAAAAGCAAATCAAAACAAAAAAAACAAATCTAAACTAAACTAAATAAAAGCAAAAAAAAAAAACAAAGCAATGATGAGCAAAACAAAGCAAATAAAAAAATTAATAAAAATCAAAGCAAAACAAAGCAATTCAAAACAAACAAACAAAAAAATCTAAGCAAAACTAAACTAAACTAAACTAAACAAACAAACAAAAAAATGAAACAAAGCTAAATAAAGCAACGCAAAACAAAAAAATAATCAATAAAAAGCAGGTTTTAAGCTGATAATGATTTCTATGACACTGAAGACCAAAGCAACGACTGCTGAAAATTCAGCTGTCATCACAGGAATTACATTTTCAAATATATTAAAATAGAAGCTATATATTTAATAATATTATAGTTTTACTGCAATTTGAACAAATAAATGCCAAGACTCCAAACTTTTAAATCATAGTGTAGAGTTACAGTAAAGTACAGATAGACTCTGTGTGAAGAAGTTCATAAAGATTTCTTTTAAAAATCACATCCTTCATGTACTGTATTTTTGCTGAAGAATCAGAGTTTGTGTGAATAAGCCTGTAGGCCTATAGTCAGTCCTCTTCTCACAAAAGTGCTGCACTCTGTGTTAAAGACTGGTGTTGAGAATAAGTCATGGATAACTCATTTCTCGTCCAGCTTAATGGCAAGAGAAAATGGAACGTGGAAATGAACCTTTTTCAATTTTCTCAAAGATCCCAAAGAGAGTCTAGGATCCATTTCAGCTCACTTTCATTTCTGCTGTGTTTAGCGGAGACTGAAGCAGAGCCCGGTTCTGTCTAATGTGAACTCACTGCTCAGCATCTGCTCTCTGCCACTGGCTCTGCTGATTTATGTTTTTTTATTATACAGTATATGATTAATGAGGTAATTTAGTCACACAATCAAACAACGCTGGCGTATAAAACCTCAAGAGGGAACTCTTGTTTTGTCCAATGTTGCAGCTAATTTTTTTTTATGGACCGGATGACATCTTGAGAGGTATGAACAAAACAATAACAATAATCGTTTCGCTTATTTCAGTCTCATCATATATTTCCAGGAACTGTAGAGCAGGAATTTTCAACGTTCTGCAGACCGAGGAACTGCTCATTTCCTGATAATTTACCCCCCATGTCATCCATGTTCATGTCGAAAGGTTAGGTTTTTGAGGAAAACATTCCAGGATTTTCTTCATATAGTGCTTAAAAAGTATGTAATTTTTATTTATTTATACATTTTTTTTTGTGAAAAAAAAAAAAGAACAATTGTTCACTAGATGAGATCCTTATTCCTCGGCTGGGATCGTTTAGAGCTCTTTGAAGCTGCATTGAGACAGCAATTTGGAGCTTCAACCCACTGATCCCCATTGAAGTCCATTATATTGAGAAAAATCCTGGAATGTTTTCCTTAAAAACCTTAATTTCTTTTTGACTGAAGAAAGAAATACATCTTTTTTTTTCTGGAAGTGAACTAATCCTTTAAGCTTAACTTCAGCTTCTTAACTTTACTTGTAATATTTTCACTTTTTTCCCCCACATTAAATAGATTAAGATCAAACAAAAATTGACAGATCGTCCTGCAGTACTGATGTGGACCCCCTGCTGAAGACCCCAGTTGTAGAGAGTGTTTGAGCTCTTGTATCTTTTAATATTACCCTGTTAGATGAATTTGATAAAACCCAAACTAAAGGTTAATTTTTGGATCTCACAGCGGGAGAGGAAAAAATTATCTTTTCTCATCTAAATCGCGAACAAGGTCCCCGGTCAAGACTTAAAGTTCATGATCTCTCAGATCATTGGTGTGTGACTGGCATCAGACTGAAGTGTAAGTGAATTTCCTCAATGACTTTGTGGTCAGGATGGCAAAAGGTCCTGGCACTCCAGTCAGGTTCAATCGTGCTGATGTCGATCGTGTCACTTTAAGCACAGTCTCTGCTAATGAAACAGCTGAATGTACTGTAGGCCTGCCATTTCAAAATGGAATAGTTTTAGAATATTTTATTTGATTTGAAGTCAGAATTATTTGCTACAGAATTTACTATGCTAAACACTTGCTTTGATAATCAGTCACAAACTCTGCATTACAATTTAATATACAGTAAAATATATACAGTCCTTGCAAAAGTATTCATACCCCTTCATTTTGTTCATGTTTTATGTTTCTGCCTTGTTAAACTGTTTTAAATTAGAGTGACAATCAGGATCTTGGTCTCCACTCTAGCCAAGGCCCTTCTCCATCAGTTGCTCAGTTTGGCTAGACGGCCAACTCTAGGAAGAGTTGGTTGTCGGTTATTTCGAACTTCTTCCGTTAAGGGTAACGAAGACATGCTTCTGTGAACCTTCAGTGCAGCGGAATCTTTTCTGAACCGTTCCCTAGCTGTGTTGCTTGATGCAATCCTGTCTCTGAGGCAGTTTTTATTTTTTATTTTTTTCTTAGGGCTTGTTTTTGCTCCGATATGCATATTTTCAGCTGTTAGACCTTTTATTAAGACGTGTGTGCCTTTCCAAAAAATATACCTATTCAATTGAATTGTATCTGTCCCAGATATGAATACTTATGCAATGGAATCATTTAAACTTTTTATTTTTAATAAAAAGGTAGAAATATATTTACAACAGTCTATACACTGTAAGCTTTGAATACCTGTATAACCAAGCCATTTAAAAGAAGGCTGGCTAAGAATTAATATTACTATAAATTACCTTGTCATTTGATGTGTAACATAAGGCTTGTGTAAAAAAATAAAAGGTGGCTGTGAAAATAAATCTGCTTTGTCTATCCTTTTTATCTTTCACTAAATAAATCACAAAATGCTAACCTACACTGAAGTAAAACAATGGAAAGCTGGGGGGAAATCTCATTCCGAAATAAATGTTTTTCTCTAGTTCACATTGTTAACCACAATTATTGGCACCTAATTATTGCAATGGCCTTTTCCCAAGATAACAGCTCTTCTTTTTCTCCCATGGTGTCTGGTGAGTTTGGAGAACACCTGACAAGAGATCAGAGACCATTTCTTCATACATAATCTCTCCAGATACTTCAGATTCAAACAGGATTGGCTTCTATGGTCAGATGAAACTAAAAAAGAGCTTTTTTGGCAGCAAACCCTCCAGATGCCAAAGTCCACAGTTAAATATACGGCTAGATATTAAATGTTGTAGACCTATTTTTTCTGCCAAAGGTTCTGAATATTCAGATACGTGGCTTAATGGATTCTATACATTACCAACAGATAAAAAAATGTAAACCGACTGCCTCTGTTTAAAATCTTCTAATGGGCCATGGTTGGATCTTCCATCAGGAAGATGAAATGATCCAAAACAAACATCAAAGTCAACACAAAATGTGTCACTGAGCACAAAATGAAGCTTCTGACATGACCATCTTAGTTCCCTGATCTGAACCCTATTGAAAATGAGTGGGAAAAACTGTAGAGAAGAAGCACCAACATAAAGTTGGGAATCTGAAAGATCTCATGTCAGGTGTTCTCCAAACTCATCAGGTGAGAAAACTCAGAGCTGTGCCAATAATTGTGGCCAATGTAAGCTAGAGAAAAAAAAAAATTACTTCATGAGATTTCCCCCCACTTTCCATTGTTTTATTTCAATGATAGGTTAGAATTTTGTGAATTTTTTGAATTAAAGGTCAAAAAGATAAACAATGCAGATTTATTTTCACAGCCACCTTTGCTTATATTTACTAAAGGTTGGCAATATTAATGGTGGGCACTGTGGCTATCCCTAAATTATTTATTTGCAAAACAATGGTCATTTTCTGAAAATCTGTGACAGTTATGAAGAGATTCAGGTGAGCGGATCCACAACAGCTTTGATGTCTACACTCTGTTGCTATGACTCATCATTACTGTTGCATTTTCTCATTGGTTTCTCGGCATGTGGGTGATTTCATGCGCTAGGAAATCTGTCCATGAATTGTTTGCCCAAGCGAAAAAATGTGGTGTTGTTGTCAGATCTCGGTTACCAAAAATCACATTGTATTTGAGTCAACTAAAGTCGGGCACACACTGCATAATTTATAATGGACTTTTACGATTGTTGCTTGTCGCTTGCTTGCTATTGTTGCTTAGAAAATAAAGCAATGTAAGCAGCAACACATACCGACATGAAAGCAGCAGAACAACCAGTGTTTATCATTGCAAAGGCAACAGCGTATCATAAAAATTTAGTGAGCGATGTCCAAAAGTGCAGGAGTTTACACCATTTAGAAGAAATCTCTATCGTTAATTTAGATTAATGGCTTTTCTAGAAAAACAAACACAATTTGACAGTTGTAATAGGAGAAGTCACATTGCAGGACTGTAAAATTCGATCGCAACAGTCGGCTATCAGTGGAACAATCAAAGACTACAGATTTTAACCTAGGATCAGAGAAATCTTTTAGGTTTTGCAATTTGTCTTGGGGGGTTTAAATAAATCAGCATTTTGCAGATTCTGCAAGGTGTATGTAAACTTTTGAATTTAACTATATTAAAATGTATATTTAACAGTATATTTTCATGTTTTCTCATGCAAAGTATATTGCTAAAGTCCATTAAAGACATATATTTGTATACTAAATAATGGCGATAACATGAGGCTTTAGTCAGTAAGATCTATTAAATACCACTATACAGCCGTCAGAAATATATTCCCAACCTGCAATCTTTGGCGGAAAAAAAAGATATTTGTGAGTGTGAAAAGTCAACTTTTCAAAGTTCCCTCATACAATCACAAAATCCCCGGCTTCTACACAAAGCAGTAGAATTTAAGAAAACGCATGAAGGATGTTTTCTGTGATGCCATTACTACACAAGTAGCAATCATCTTTCTCTTCAGCAAGGTCGTGACTATATACCAAGGACTGTTCATGATGTCACAAATCAGTGCATTATTGAAGAACCCTGCAGAGCTGTTCAAACCAGTGAAAAGAATGAACATAATGAAAAACCATTATATAATTTCACAGCCTTATAATCTAAATCATCTCATTGAATCTCTAAGTACATCTATATCAAATCATATTTCAAATATATTTTAATTACATTATATGTATGCTTTTAATCCACTTTAAAGCAAATGAGGAAGGCGCATTTTAATCTGAGTGACCAAATTTAGATGAAATTCTTATTTGTGTTATTTGTGAATACTTTGTGGTAAGTAATGTGCTACTTGTGTGATCAATTTGTGCTAAAACTGAACTAAACTGTTGATTTCCATTTATTTTTTGGTAAAACAAGCCATTGAAGTCTGACCCGTTAGACCTCAACCTCCACGAAGTAAAAATACTACATTACTTCAAGTCTACAAACATGCCCATGCTGAGAAAAGTGCTACCTGGAAATTCTCCAGCTCAATGAAAGATTATAATCAGAATATCCCAGCATGCTCAGTTTTTAATGACTCGTTTTCAAAGATAATCTATCTACTAACACCTTAACGTCACTAGCTATAAAACACAGGAACAAATTCACTCTCTGGTCATGGCAGATTTAATAATAAGTCTTGACAGCTTACAGCAAAGCCTTTTGTTGTCTTTTGCTCTGTTCCACTCTGGAGGAGGAAATATATTTTAGCAAAATTGACCCATCACTACTAAGGGAGGGACATTGACAAAAGATGCAATACTGCATTCTATCTGCAGTGTTTTTGTCAATATTGGTCTATGTCAAGGTAAACAAGTTTTTTAAAGTATATCTTGAGAACTCTGTGTTCTATTCTATTCATTACACTTCATTTAGTTTACCTTTTTTTTTTTTTTTTAACCTTTATAGCGTGCCCTGTTTGCCCATGTCTTATTAGCTGCCTAGTCACTGCTTCTGACAAATGATAGATCAGAAATCATCATTTATTTCTAATGAGGTTGTGAAATCCAATATTAGCTTTTGATGTGCTGAAATGCTGAATTATAAAATACAATATGAAAAATAAACTGTATAAAATATATATATTTTTGTGACTACACAGTATGCAACTGGTCAACCACATGTAATGTATCACAATCAACTTTTTTTTAAAAACTTTTTTTCAGCTATTTTCTTGATTACATTTTTTTATTTATTTAAAAAGGTTCAACGTAAACTGAGAAATATTACAAAAAAAAATTCTGATTTTATTAAGTAAGAATGCAAGTTGAACAGAAACTAAGAAATATTAAAAAAAAAAAAAAAATTCTGATTTATCCTTTTTTTCAAAAAATTTTTTTCCCTGATTTTATTCAGAAAGGATACAAGTTGAATGCAAAATGAGAAATATTTTTTCCAGATTTTCTTCTGATTTTATTAGGAAAGGATGCAAATTAATGTTAATGTAAACTGAGAAATATTAACAACTAATGTTTTTCAATTTTTTTTCCTGATTTTATTATTTTTTTTCTGATTTTATTAAGGAAATATTAACAATTTTTTTTTCTGATTTGTCCTTTTTTTCAAAAAATTTTTTTCCCTGATTTTATTCAGAAAGGATACAAGTTGAATGCAAAATGAGAAATATTTTTTCCAGATTTTCTTCTGATTTTATTAGGAAAGGATGCAAATTAATGTTAATGTAAACTGAGAAATATTAACAACTAATGTTTTTTCAATTTTTTTTCCTGATTTTATTTTTTTTTTTTCTGATTTTATTAAGGAGGCAAGTTGAACGTAAACTGAGAAATATTAACAACTAATTTTTACAGATTTTTTCCTTATTTTATTCTTTTTTTTTTTTGTCCTGATTTTATTCAGAAAGGATGCAAGTTTAAAGTAAATTGAGATTTTTTTTCTTGATTTTATTCTTTTTTTTCCCCTTCTGTTTTGATTAATTAAGAATGCTTGTTACTTACGTAAGTTACGTAAACTGAGAAACAACTAACAATTATTTTTTCTGATTGTATCCCTCCCCCCTGAATTTATTTAGAAAGGATGCAAGTTGATCAAGCATGACAGTGGAAAAAAATTATTATGATTTCCACAAAAATATTAAGCAGCACAAATGTTTTCAAGATTGACTGGAGTTATGATGCTGAATATTCAGCTGTACCATCAAAGAAAAAAAATATTCTATTTTGCAAAAAAAATACTGTTTTAATGTATATTTGATCAAATATATGAACATAACCACAAAATAAAAAAATCATCTTTCAGCAACAAAATAATCGTATTGACTCAAAACCTTTGAACGAAAGTGTATATATAACCAAACAAAAGAGTGAAAAGTGACTCCTAAATACAAACAAACTAGTTACTAGGGAACAAATTACGATAATTAAAAAGGCGATTTTACTTTGCTTCACTGTTTACTTTTCTTTGTCATGTACAAACAGAAGCTACACTAGGGAAAACTTGTTGCCATGTATTTCAGCTCGCCGGTTGTTCTTCATGCTGCCAAGCTCAAATATTTGAAATGACATATTGCTCATAACAGCAACAGTTCTCCGTTTGTTCTGACCAATTAACTTACATGGCTGGAGGAAAATGATTACCTAGCGTGGCTCAATGGATGGGCCAGATAACAAACAATGGCGACGTTTACCGCGGCCGTGTTAATCACACAGCCCACTGCACTGTGATAACTTGCAGAGGCTGTGCGCACGTTGTTAATATAACGCTTGAGTGACTGGGGTCATTGACAGGGCCTCGCTGACTTTATCTTGCTGAAGGTCAACGCGTTACCACTAGGCCGATGCTCATCGAACAATAGTCCAGATTACATTCTAGGGAGCAGCTCTGGAATGCGGCAGACTCTCACCTTAAATATATAACACCGCTGACTTCCACAGGGAATACAAGCACCTTATTAAATCTTCAGGGTCAACTGCTTCTTGCATATCTGAGCACTAACCAGCAGGAGAAAGCCAGCCGTCAGTGACCTGTAAAAGCCTTCGGTACATGCCTGAATCCAAAGGTGTGCAGTATGACAGGCTGAGTGCATACAGTGTGTCATAGTTACAAGCGCTGTGTCCTGTTTGAGTGCCACTGAACTCCATGTGGTGTGGAGCTCACCTGAATTCTTAAAAATGTATTGGCATTTATGGGTTCTTGAAAAACATCCATGGAACCTTTTCACTGCACTTCAGTTTCTTAATACTGGAAAAAGTTTCTTTAGAAACTGAATGTTATTTACACTAAGAAAAATGGTTCACTCATTAGGGAACCAAACTGATTTAACTAATTATGAGACCCAAATAAATCACTAAAGTGAACTTTGGAGCAGTTCTCCTCTCTCCACACAACATAATTCTCAGCAAAGGAGAGCTTAGCCTTTAGATTGTTTCTGCTGATGAGACTCTTGGTCACTGCAGAGTGCGCTTTCAGTCCGACTTCTCTTAAAGGTGCAATAGGAGATCTTGGGAAATGCTAACTTTAGCCTGATAGCACTGAAAGCCAACGTCCCACCCTCCCTGTAAATTGCCGTCTAAAGCCACGCCACCTGAACGCATCCAATGTTACACACACACAGACCAGAGACAGCATTACTACAATACATTTAAACACTGAGTTTAAATGTTCAACAGCTGGCAAGCAATTCCAGCTGAATGACCAACTTCTTCTGAAATGGCTGAAAAGGTGACAACTGTGACAACCTCCTATCACAGTGTTTAAGGGGCCGTTCACATGTCGCGCCTAAAAACGTGTGGAAAACGCGAGGCGCACCGCTTCCCCCTTCTTTCCAAAGCACTCTGTACTTGCACTTTCTTGGCGTCTACCGTTGCTAAGCAACAATGACCTGCGCTCTCCACGAACACACAGATGTTACAGCAAAGCATAAATGGATTTCCAGCACTAAACATCGCTTACAGTAGCTCTACTACTACATTTATTTAAAAATGGTTATCTCTGTAACAGCGTTGATCAGCTGTTCATCCATCTTGGCTGAGCTTTCGATGTTGTTATGGGGAAGGATGAAGCTGATTGGTTGTTTCTTGTCACATGACTCGCGGTGCACTTGCGGCATTCTGAAAAGTTGAAACGGTTTTATCTCGATGCGGTGCGGACGCGCCTGGAAAAATGTGTGCGTCGCGACCGCGTCACTTCCATTATGAGCACACAAACCGCGCGGCTACATTTAAAATAACAAACTTGAGCGCACAAAAGACACTACATGTGAACTGCCCCCTAGAGCAGCCCACCATCTTGTAATCTCAGTGAGAATTTATGAAAATGCTAGCAGTTTCTGTTTCTATTCTGTTGAGTTTTTTTTTTTTCCAAGTATTTAATTTAAGGTTTTCATACTGTGCTTTAGAATACAATTCATTTATGAAATATGGTTACTGCCCTTCTATTCCTGTTAGGATAACTTCGAACTGTCACAAATTCAGCCTCCTTCCTTTCTCCTTTGATAGCTGCCTGCCCTGACCATTGCCTCTTTTGTGGATTACTCTTTTGTCTTGCCTTGGATGTTACTATTTGCTGGTATTTTGACCCTGCCTGTTTTGACTACGCTCTTAAATAAAGCCTACAACGTGGATCCCCACCCCGTTGTCATGCCTCCTATGTTACAAAAGGAAGACCAACCAAAATTAAAGAAATTATAGTTTGTTCTCTAATTTTGATCACCACTGTACAAATATAGTGCAGTTGTATTACTATCAATGGGATAAAGTACAACACGCAATACTGCAGAATAAGTCCCACCTTAGAAATAAATGAGTCAGTCAAATGGTTCATATTCATAGTGTCACTACAGATGTTGTTTGAAGCTTTGGTTGCTGTAGGACATTTGTTTTGGCTGGTCTAGTCTGAAACCAAGGCATCTGAGCATGAAACAACATTCATGGGACAGTTCATGTTAGATTTTGTTGCTGATATGAAATCTGTGATAAAAATAAAAATGTGAGTATAGCAAGCAGTTTTTAGTATTTAAGAACTGGACTGGATGCCAAAAATAGCTTTCTTGAAAGAGAATTTGTTTTTCACTTCCGAAACATGTGCATTTACTGTAAAACTACTTAAAATGTCCCAGAGCTGTTGCAGTTTTCCACCACATTAAGTAATGGGAAATTGCTGTTAATAGGTTTTTAATCACAGCTTTTTTACACTCTTTTAGCATTAAAATGATACATATTTTTTTACAGCGTGTGGTTCTCTTCTCACTTTGTAATGGGCATAAAGTCAAAGGTCTTGCTCACGAAAACTACTTTAGGCCCCGCAGGAGAGGTTCCACATTGCGATGGGCTGTTAGTGCTACTTTAGCGTTACCTTGTTGCTTGCACACATACCTTACCACCCTCTCGTGGCAAGATTCCAGACACTTGCACTAAGCACCTCTCTGGGCCACTCTATGCGTTATGGCGAAATGTACTTGGTGGAAAATGCTGTTTCAGCCGCGTATGTAAGATCGCTAACTGTGAGCCACCATTTGTCAAAAGAAACCACAAGATGTGCCAAGTTTCTTGTTAAATTACACACCGCGCTAATGTTCATCCGAGCTGTGTTCAGGAACCAACCTGCCTAGTGCTCATCAAACACAACACATGCTGCAATTACACTACTATCAGTAAGAAAAAAAAGCTGAAACTCTAAATAGAAAGCAATTATCTTGAGAAATCACTTTAGTTGTATGGGAAATAATAAGGAGAGTTGGGTTAGATGGATGTTCTAAGGTATAAAAAGAGAACTGATAATGCATTTCAAGATTAATTCTTGTCATCTATATTGACTTGGGAACTCACAATTGAAAAGTTAAGAAAACAGCAGCTATTTGACATCCAAGACTGGAAATGATGAGTGTCTGGTAATGGCTTAGTAGAAAATATTTTTTCCATTACTACAAATTATAAGCGGTGTGAATGAGACTCATGATTTGATTTTACAATAATGCATTTTCTTTTGAAGGGAGACTGATAACAGAAGGCTATTAGACGCCACATGTGGCAAATTCAGCCTGGATGGTGACTGTTCCAGACCGTCTGTCCTCACTCCTTTGTGACGGAAACTCAAAATCTCACAAGCCGAGATCTTTTATTCTATTAGTTAGTTGGTTATTGTGTATCACCACATATGCGTTGTAAAGCTAACCTCCGCAAAATGAATCCAATCCCATGGCACAAACACTCCAGATGATGAGACACAACACTGACTGACACACAATTTCCGATGTGTCATCTGAACACGAGTGCAGGGGTGGATTCAGCCGGAGAGAAGGTTAATACTGACTTTCCAGAGGCCATGTCTCCATCTCTTTCACTTTTAAATTTTTGGCATCTCCTTTTCAATTTGGAGTAGCTCAGTGTTACTAGGATATTTGTTTTTTCTTTCAAAAATTCTTATGCTCTTAATTTGATGAACAAAACAATAAATCAATTTTAAGACAAGGCAAATCTAAGACAGATAAATATTAAATTTCACTGATTTTCTGTTGGACAGGCCATGCCAACCCTTACCCATCTGTTGCCTACATTCTGATACATTTGTCTGTTAAATCAAGAGCACAGAAAGCTAGAAAGACACCTGTCGTCTCAGTTCCCATCCCCACAGTGACTGATTCAACATCCGAGTAATGAAGGGCTTGAGAGGAACCCACCCTTGCCACATTATCTCTCTTCACACATTCGTTTAAATACCCGCTCACAAGCTGTCATATTAAAGCTTCATGAGGCTTGCTGCGTGCTGGACTTTGCTGTGAGGTGTTCTCATGAATAATTGAGGAAAATTTACCACAGGTTGAGATTCGTGTCTAAATGCGGAGGATCAATGAGATTGAAGCGGCGAGGAGACCAGCCAGAGGGTAAGACTTTCACCCTTGCCCTTACTGACGATTGCAAAGAAAAGATCTACTCATTACAGGGCTGCTGAAAATGCAGTTCATATAAAAGCCGCCTGTGTCATATAGAGTTCAATGTCAGAGTGTCAGAAGAATTAAGTAAATGAAAATCTAGTGTGGTGTGATTGATGGAGACAGATTTAACAAGCAAGGCACATTATAGATGATTGTGATAACAATTTATGGAAAACAGGATTATTCTTGTAGCTCTGAAATGCCAGAATTTGATGCACCATACAAACTTACTTTAGACTGATTCCCAGACTCCACTGCATTATCAAAAACAGTTCTGTTTGAAAATTTTGGCCAGCCCCACATGACAACAGTGGCTCGACCAATGGGGTGATATTGGGGGCAGGGCTACCTATTTGTTCAGCCAATGGCATTTCAAAGGAGTGTTTGTTCAATTTGTTTCAAAACGCAGATTCATTTGGTAAGGAAACACCGCCTGTGGGTTGCCGCTGAGATGTACAACATGGCTTTGTTTGGAACCGCTTTCCTTAGCGAAATAGAGCAAAAAAACAATATTGTCATAATTTATAAAACTTAATATTTATTTCTTGTTCACTAAACACAAAGAAAAGTCTGCTACAGACCATGCTAGATACTGACATCAGATGTGCAGAGAGCAAATCTGCGGTTTAAAAGCTATTTTAATGCTTAGTAACGTTTCGTTATTGCTTCAATACAAAGGAAACCAGTGTGCCCACCACGTCCTTATTTGTTGCGTAGTGTGCACAGATGCTGTTAGGCAATTAGGCTGTATTTAATATATTATGATGACTTCTGCACAGATTTGGCTTACAAGAACTTCCCCAAGAAATTAATTAGTGAACATAATTTTATGAAAAGTAACCCGCCAAATTGGCTAGTGATTTGACAGCGTTACCCACCGCTACTGATTTTTACACGCATTTGTTAAACTCTGCCTATAATTATATATAACCTATAATCAGAGCTGGGTAGTAACTGATTACATGTAATCTGGATTATGTAATCAGATTCCAAAAAAGAAGTACTTGTCAATAATTAAGTATCACATTTTCATGTTCATGGTTTCTTTGATGTTGATTAATGGTCACATGGCATGCAGGTAAATAAAAATATTTAATCTTTTTTAGTAAGTGTTTTATTTTAATTGTTATTTTAAAACAAAGATTAATGAAACACAATGACGGTTCACTCCTATACTTACGAATGGGAGAAACTGCAACGCGCAATATGGAGGAATAGTCCCACCTTCTAAATTAAATCTAATTTCCCATAAAAACCTGAGGCTAGACCAGCCAATGCGCATTCGTAGTCATAAGTATGTTACGACTGCACATACGCATTTTCTGGTCTAGCCTGAAAAATAAGCCTTTTAAACACTATTTGAGCATAAGAAACGACATTCAATTAATTTAAGATTTTTGTTGCTGATTTAATATATGTAATTTAATTGTGAGTTCAGCGAGCAGTTTTTGAGATTTCAGGATTTAGATAGGTCTTGTATGAGCTGCCCGAAGGCATTGCAAATATGGCAACCAAGTAAAATTGGTTCTTGAAAAGGACTTTGTTTTAAAATTATTTATTTTAATTAAAAAAAAAAATGATTTAATTAATTGCTAGCTTTTCATTAAACCCACAAACCCTCTGCAGTTCCTGTTCGAACCCTAGTTTGGGAAACCTTGATGTAATAAAATGTTTAATGCACTTCATGTTGTAAATAACAATGAATGGAACATATTTTCTTACTCTTTGCATTTTTTACAGCATTATGCTACATTGATTTAAATCTATGTGATAAATGAGTTAAGTCAAAAGCAATCTAAAAGTAATCTGATTAGATTACCTACAATATGTAATGTAACTGATTACATTACTGACAATTTTTGTCATGTAATCTGGAATCAGTAACTGATTACAATTTACCTACAAGTCATCTACCCAGCTCTGCCTATAATATATAACCTGTACTTTCCTAAATTTTAAAGTCATTGCTTTGTCCTGTTTGAAGTTATTCTAAAAGGAGTAGAAGTTTTTTAAGCATATTTTATGAACTAAAAAAGAACTCTGATCAAAATTAGAGAAGGGTTAAGTCGGACATACATTGTGCGATTTCTATGCGATTTCAACCAGGTACCATCTCACGCTGTACGAGAAGATCGCATGCGATGATCGGTTTGTAGCACTGCTTCAACCGTGCAATATCCTCACGAGAGGCAACCAAAATTTCTGACATGTCAGAAATTCATCCGACCGCCCGACTGCTGGTCGGGAGAGGTTAATCGCTTCTCGTTTCCCCCTGCACACTGCACAACAAAGCTGAAATTCAGCCTGATTTAAAAAAAAAAAAGAGTCACGCAAGTCAGAATTCGGCTTAAAAACGGACGAAAATCGCACAGTGTATGCCCAGCTTTACAGATACCTCCAAGTTATTGGTGTTAATCTGGCACCTGGTGCTAATTTCCTTAATTATATGACAAACCCTATTTAACTGCAAGCATTCCTCCAATTTTCATTGAGATTGCAAGATGGCGGGCCACTTTAAGATGACTGAAACCCTGCGATATGAGGTTGGTTATTCAAAATCTGCGATTTCTCGAATGATTGTAAAGCTTACAATGACACTAACTCATTCAAGTCCCTTTAAAAAGGCTAGTCATCCATGTAAGACAAATACACCAGAAGACAGGATAATGCTGAGACTTTCAATGGGGAATCGGTTCAACACTGCATCTAGAATTGCTCGCCAGTTCAGCGCTGAACAGGGTTCATCTCTGCATGTTTAAGAGAAGTCGGACTGAAAGCACACTCTGCAGTGACCAAGCCATTCATCAGCAGAAAGAATTAAAAGGCTAGACTCACCTTTGCTGAGAAGTATATTGTGTGGAGAGAGGAGAACTGGTCCAAAGTTCACTTTAGTGATGAGAGCAAGTTTAATTTATTTGGGTCTGAAGGGAAACATTTTGTTCAGCATCAAACTGAGGAAAGACTGAGGGCTAAGTGCGTAAAGAAGTCAGTGAAAGCCGGAGGAGGAAGTGTCATGGTTTGAGGGAAGTTTTCTCCAGCAGGAGTTGGGCCTCTTATACAGCTACATGGCAGGGTCAATGCGAATGTTAATCAGAGCCTCTTTCAGCAACATGCAGATCCTTCCTTCTCCCAATCAGCCTGTCACAGTGAAAAGCAGGTAAAGCAGTTCCTTGAAGCTAAGAACATTAAAATAATGAAATGGCTGGCCCAGGGTCCTAATCTAAACCTGACTGAACATCTTTGGAAAATCCTTGGTGAAAAAGTTATGGCTGAGAAACCCATTACAGTTACTAAACTATGGAAGAGACTGGAAGAAGAGTGAAACAAGATCACACTAGTCCAGTCAGATAAACTAGTGATGTCCTGCGGTCACAGATGTGCTAAAGTCATTCAAATCAAGGGCCTCTAGACTTCCTACTAATTTTAATTTATAATCTTTTTTCGTGCTACAGTGTTTTACAGTTTTTCTTTTTCTTTAGGGCTGTCAAACGATTAATCGCGATTAATCGCATCCGAAATAAAATTTTATGTTTGCATACTATATATTTGTGTACTGTGTATATTTATTATGTATATATAAATACACACACATGCATGTATATATTAAGGAAAAATATTTTAGATTTATATCTAAAATATTTATATTCACTTATAATCTAAATTCTATACAGGTATAAATATATATACATATAAATATTTTGTTTTAATATATACATGTATGTGTGTGTATTTATATGTACATAATAAATATACAAAGTAAACACACATATAGTATGTAAACATAAACTTTTATTTTGGATGCGATTAATCGCGATTAATCGTTTGACAGCCCTATTTTTCTTTTTAAATGCCTTGGATATTTTGTCAAACATGCTAGTAGAAGAGTGGTATACCCACAACTAGTATTTCTTCAAATTTTGAGTGATGAAGATTATCAATATTTCAGAAAAACATGAGTATTTATAGACTGTTTTCTAATTTTGATCTCCACTTTGCATATAAGCAGATAAGCAGAAAGTCACTTCCCTGAAACAGATGAATGTACATTTCACTTAAAAAGGCACAGCAACAACAAAAAAGTCATTTTGATTCAGAGGGTCAAAGGGAGGGTAGCAAATGATGTTATTTGATATAATGTTATAAATTACAGTGTTTTTGGTGCAAGAAACCATGACTAACATTATAAATACACGATGCACAGCGCAAGATGAATAGGGCTTTAAAATATGAGGTATAATGTTGACAGCAACCAAACATCATAAATCAAGGCTATGGTAATCATTACGGAATAAAAAGACAACCCTGAAAAATACCGAAACCCTATATAAATGAGTTTTGACTTCTGAAGAGTTTTCTCTTACTATCAATTGTGTCGAAATCAAAAAACATCCTTCACATAACCAGTGGTCCGTTTCTGTGCATCTGTTCTGTTGTGCTTCATCCGTCAAGGTGATTCTTTTGTTCCAGGACGTTTTCCACACAGCTAATGATTGAAACACATTCAGGACCATCACGCAGCTCTAATATTCCGCATCTTTGTTACTGCCAGCCGGATTCAGACGCAGCATTTGTTCCAGCTGCCTTTGAATCTGAGAGGTTGTTTGTCAGCTCTATAGCCCACGTCGGCCTGCTTTCTCCCGATACCCATCAAGCCATCTCTCTAGCAGTCTTGCATTCTTGCACACTCTCTCTCTCGCTCGCTCTCCCCTATACAATTACGGCAGGCCTGTCTGGGGGCACCCACCGGACACAGTTAGCCTGAATGACAGGTAATGACACCCACTGAGAGATTGCCTTTTCCCAGGGCGCACCATCGTCCACAGTAGGATGGCTGCATCATTGCACTGCCAAGAGAGGATGTCTCTCTCTCTATCTGTTTCTCTCTCTCTCTCACTCCCTATCCATCTCGACCGCCCCTTTCTCTATTGCAATGAGCATCCGGCGCCTGGCTTCTAAAGGATGGCAGATTGTGGATTGATTAAAATAAATAAAAAAGTCGGCTGATCAAATAAAAGGCTGTCTGACAGCGTCAGGATCTGTCTAGTGGGGTGATGAAATGTTAGACCACAGGCTGAGCAACAATCACCCAGGTCTATAGAGGTGTATAGAGCCGCAGGGTCAAAGTGACTAATTTTTAACAGTGTCTTAAAGCAGCAGCCAGTGTTGTTCGTCTATGGCAATATGAGTTGTAAAGTGCACGTATTGGACTACACGCTGTTCAGGTGTTAATTCAATATGAGCCAAGACTGTTAGTGAATAAAAGCCAAGGCTACATGACAAGCTGTTGCCGAGCAAGAAAAGGTCGAAATAGTGATGTGAAATATGAATTTTTGAGAAAAAATGATCTAAAAGCATGATTTTTGGGGGGGCATGTACTATGGTAATACAATAGTATCCTTTGTAGTACACTGTACACTGAAAATAAGGCAACTTGATGCAGTAAGTCTTTTAAGTTCTCTCAACAATATTTTTTTTTAGTTGTTCTCAGTAAAGATTTGGAAAATTTGTTCATGCAATGCTGATTGTCTTATTTTTGTCTTATGTCTTATTTTGCTATTTTGCTATATTGTTAGAACAATTCTGGTCACACCAAATGAAACATCAATTACTGTTGTTCAGGTCATTTATTTATTTAACCATTTTATTCACTTATGACAAACAGTGATTTTTTTTTATAGAAACTTCAATAAATTAGCCTAAAATGTAGACAATGTAGTTAAACATCTTACAAGACTAAGACATCCAGCAAACAGATGTAAGTGGTGAAACATACTCTAGGCCTCAAAACTAGACCCACAAACGGTGGCAATCAACAAATGTACAAAAAAAAGAGCTCTTTACATTACAGCACAGCAAACAACTAACAAAAATGACGTAATGACAAACAACAACAAAAAGTTTAAATTAAGTCAGCAAACAACAAAACAATACTACTGTAGCAGTAGCTGATAATTTATTAATGCTGCAATGCATGCTGGGAACTCATCAAATAATTCTTTGTTTGACTAGTTGGGACAACATTTGGGGTAATTTTGTTGGTCTGACAAGGGTGTTTATGTAGTTTCAAGAAAACAGCCTTTTTTAGTATTTGAGATTTAAAATGTTCTGTAAACTGGAAAATATGCAGTTTGCCTTTTGTTACAGTGTATCTGTAACAAAGAGTCAGTGGAAGTGGGATCCATTTGCAGCTTTATTGAAATAGAAGAGTGGTCGTACAGGCAGCAGGTCATTAACAGTAACAAACACAACGTAGGCAGGACAGAATCATAATCAATAAACAGGCTAAAAGTCGGGGCAGGCAGCAGGCAATAAACAGGGTAAATCCTAGGGGTGCTCCGATTAGGATTTTCGAGGCCGATCACCGATCACAGGAAGCAGTATCTGCCGATCCGATCACTGATACCGATATCTTTTTATCATTTTTATCAATTATTTATAGTGATACTCCAATTAGGATTTTTTGACATTTATTCAGGGCCTTAATTGTTTTTTTCTTTTCTTTTCTTTTTTTTCTCTGAAAATAGGGAAATTCGCCTTTTAGTTGGCTCTTGTGAGAGCGGAGTTATTAATCTGAGGGATGAAGGGGAGCTTTTTTTATATTTATCTCACCTAAATGTTTGATCATGCAGTGCATTTGTTTTTAGAATTGCGCAACTATTGCACTATAGCTTACACACAGCACAAGCCTGATTTCCACAAACACATTTAACAAACACTGTTACTGAAAAGGCTTTTTCAGCATTGTGATTCTTTTATTACACAGTACAGTAATACAGTACAGTAATCTTTCATGTTTAAATGCAATAAATATAAGCAACACAAGTAACAGTGCTTTTTACTTTTGCATTTACTTTTAGATTTATATATTAAGTTGCTCAAGCAAGTGGCAAAACATTGAAACTTTTTTTCTTTGTTTTCCTACCTAGTGCCATCTATGATTGCCTTGCTTATCTAAAAGTGCTCCTTTCCTTTAAACCTAGCCAAAAACCAACGTGTTAACTGTGAAACATAGCAGACTTTATTTATATGCATTTATGGTGTAAATATGACGTTTTTGTGTAAATTCTTGTTCTTATTTATCATATGCTTTAATCCGTTAACATGAGCGTGGGAGAAAAATACGCACCGCAAACGGAGTTATGTGAACCTGCCGTTATGTGTGTGCGCTTTGCGTGCGCATGAGTGCCCAGTCTTCTGGAGAGCACGTGGTTAATGGTTAAACACTGGAAATAATTAAAAAGAAATGCAATTTAGAAACAATTCCTGTGTCAACTGTGTAGCGTTATAGTCAGACGCGACGTGGTGATTGGAAGCCATTTGCGCACTTTGAGAGGGAGAGGGAGAGAAAGAGAAAGAGCGCGTGGTCATTCACTCACGCTGTTTGTGAAATTACGGCTCTTATAAGGTTTTCAAATCACCTTTTTAAGTTATTTAATGAAGAAATATGAATTGTACCTCACCGTCAGCATTATAATTGTTTTACCCGCGCCGGACAGAGACTGAAACCACTCACGGCAGGCGCGTCATTAGCTATAAATCGGTTTATGTGATCGGCCTTTTTAGAGACGCAGATCAAACATCCCACAGCGATTATCGGCCGATAGTGATGGGTAGCCGATCAATCGGAGCACCCCTAGTAAATCCAGGTAACAGGCAAAGTCCAACAGGCAGGCAGCAAGTGATCAGAAAACGTAATAACAGTCCGAGTCAGAAACAGAAAAGCAAACAGGGAAAAACGCTCAGAAATGTCCACAATGCAAAACAAGACTTCGCACATGACTGAGAGTGAGCATGGCTTTTATAGTCTTTGGGTAATGGCGGACACCTGTGCAGGTGATCAGCCCAGGAACGGGGTCAATGGAAATGTAGTTCGTGAGATACTCCAGAGTTCTAATGAAGGCTCCCTAGTACCCTAGTAAATATATGATAATCATTTAGTATCATAATGTACACTACCATTTGGGATTGGTGAGATTTTAAACAAAATCTCATCAAGACCACATTTATTATTCAAAAATACAGTAATATTGTGTAATAATATTACAATTTAAAATAACTGTTTTCTATTAGAATATATTTTAAAATGTAATTTATTCCTGTGATGCAAAGCATCATTACTCCGGTCTTTAGTGTCACATGATCCTTCAGAAATTATTCTCACTAGCAGATTTGGTGCTCAAAAACATTTGTACCACCCTAATATTAAAATTTTAGGTTTCTTTTATGGATAGAAAGTTCAAAAGAACAGCATCTTTTGAAATATTATAAGTGTCTTTTTTGTTGTCACTTTTGATCAATTTTACACTCTCATGCTAATAAAAGTACTATCTCTTTGACCCCAAACTGTGCATTTCAAAATAGCACAGTGTATTGCCATCTGATACCATCTGTGCACCACAGTATCAAAGCCAACCAGTCAAACTAAAACGTTGTGTCAGGAAAAGGAAATGTAGAAAGTTAAGAAACTGAGGTGTTCAAGTGGAGTTGTCATATCAAACCCAGATTTTCTCATTTTATATTGTATTCCTTGAGCTTGCAGCAGATGAAAAACATATCACAAGAGTGAATCTGCAGTCTGACCCGAAGCTAAAGCACTGAAATGTTGTCAGGTTAGCAGTGTATCCCCATATCCCATAGCTTCTCTCCCCAGCAAAGACACTACAGAGACAGGCTTTACGTGCCAAGGAGAATGAGACATATGTTTGCTGCAAGTTTTACCTGTGCCAAGAGATTCACAGCCCTCAGATATGTTTTAATTTAAAATTTATTGCCAGGTACTTCTAGAATTCTAATCTAATAGCTAGTAATAACTATACGACCATTTTAGGGTTTCACAGCATGTACTGTAGCTATTTTTTTATTATTATTATTATTTATTTTTTTAATATAGTGCATCACTTATGTATTCCTATCCAGTCACTAAGACTTTAATATAATTAACATTACAAATAAATAACACAGTACAAAACAAGATTATCCATATTCCCCTTTAAATTTGAAGTCAGCTCTCATAATTAGGTTTCAACATCCCAAACTATAATAAAAAACATTGTTTTGACTGCTTTTGATATTCTTCCAAAATGTTTGACTGTAAAAATCACCAATTAATCCAGTAACTTGTATAACTTGTATCCAAAAGGCACAGAAACAGGTATAACTGCAGTACATTGAATCTAAATGAACATTTCATTTTGTTTGCCCAGATCTATTAAGAGATTCAAAAATACATAAACGATGTGGATAGTACATCTCTTTAGTTAAGTCTAGTTCAGTTAGTTTCTTTTCAAAATATGTTGTGTTCAAATTATTTGGAATTCAAATTATTTTGTGGTCGTTTGTGGAGCTTGGTGGTGCAACTGTCATAAATGTCAAAAAGAAAAATAACATTCTTGAAAAAACAAATGTAGGCAAAAATAGCACAAATAACCGTTGCTGTTATAAAATGTATTTATTTATTTATTTATTTTATTTATTATTTTATTTTGATATTATGCCAAAATGTGTGATCATTATTTCAATTAAATAAAATAAAAATAAAACCAAAAATTGTTTGTGTCAGAAAAAAACATCCTGATTTTCAAACTTAAACATTCATAATATTTGTTAGTCAGTCTTTAGTGTCACATTATCCTTCAGAAATCATTCTAATATGCTGATTTATTATCAATGTTGGAAACAGTTGTGCTGCTTAATTATTATTATTTTTGTATTATTCTTTGATGAATAAACCATTAAAAAGAATAGTATTTATTTAAAATAGAAATAATAATAAGATGTACATAACAATATACACCAGTAATTTCTTTCTTTGTTTTTCTTATAATCTTATATTGTCATAATATAAGTATAACAATGTATTGAATAATCAATTCTATTTTAAAGTATAATAAAATAGAAAACTATTATTTTAAATAGCAATAATATTTCATAATATATTTTTCTGTATTTTTGATCAAATAGATATAACTTCGATGCAGAGACTTAAAAAAAATGGCAGTGCACATTACTTCACATTTTTATTTTTGTGAAATTTTGTTTATTTTTATTTATTATGAAAGATTGTATACATTCATGCCTGTAACTAACATTAATCCAATTATTACATTTCTACTTTGAAGTAGTTTTTTTTATTAAAAAAAGATTATCCTTTTATTATTTCAGAGATGCTTATTTTTTATTAAAAGAAGTATATTTAATATTAACAAACCATCCGTTTGTAAGAATTTAGCCGTTTACTACTTTCATGCTTTTAGCAGTTCACTACTTTCAAATGTATATCACCCTAGTCATGTAAAATAAACAGCTGATGTCACGCTCCCGCACACTGATGTGTGGAGTCCCACGGTAGCAGCTCTGTCAGACAAAGACACAAGGTCACTTCACACTCACACCCTCTAGGGAGAAATTAATTTCTAGACTACATGGGGAGGTAAATAGCTGCACCTGTCGTGTTTTTGCAGGCGTGATAAACGGATGGAGACGGAGGGAGCCAAATGGTCCTGTTGGATGGCAGAAGCTGGCAGGGTGGGGTTGTCTGTGTCTGGTAAATGTCACAGGACCCTGACTCATAATGTGCATGACCCTAAATGATCTGGTGCATTAATAACTGCCTAAAATATCCAAGCCTTGGATCTGTTCACAAGCATTATCCCAATCAACCTTGTACACAGTCAAAAATAAGTGACTAAAGACTTTTACAAAACAGCGGAATTTCACAAATGATTTCCCCAAGGACGAGAACATTGTGTTTTTAAACGACTGCATGCCACTCACTGAAGAGAAGTTTGACAAAATCCATCAGATTGTAACGAAACTTAGTCACGATTGAGGCTCATTTCACAAACACTAGCAGAAACCTTTTGAGCCTGTTCAACCATGTGATCCGAAAAATGTTGTCTGTGTGACTTGCACTATCCTAGCAATCATTTATCCACACAACACACTTAGGCCTCAATCATTCTGTCAAAGTCCTGGATACTGGTGCTTATAAAATTGTACACGCATCTGTGGAATGCAGGTGTCCCTGTAGCTCAAATTCTAGAATTTAGTGATAGCGACATCAAGGTCATGTGTTCAAATCCCAGGGAAGTGACAAGTGGTAAAATTAGGGTACTTGAGTACAGGGTACTTAATATATGCTGTATCCATTGGCACTGGATATTCAAATGCATGTCAATACATGCTCACCTAATACTTAAAAAAAAAAAAAAAATTGAATTTAGTCATCAGAGCAAAATCATGTGCGTGTATGTGTGTGTGTGTGTGTGTGTGTGTGTGTGTGTGTGTGTGTATATATATATATATATATATATATATATACACTGGAGATCAAAATTAGAGAACAATTTATAAACAATTGAACAATTCTGAAATAATGTCATCTTCACTGCTCAACAGTTGGAGTTTTTGTCCTGTCTATACCATGCTACCAGAACACCTTTTCCACAAAATAACTAAGGCATTTCAACAAAAACCATTATTTTGCAGAAAACACACTGATCAAAATTAGAGAACAACAATGACTGTAGCATGGAAAAAGATTACAACAAAATTTTCTGAAGGTTACAACAGTCAGCAATTAGTAGGAAGTGTACAGGCCACTGCTCTGAATGACTCCAGCACATTTGCGGCCACAGGACAGCACTAGTCTCTCGCACTGCTCTGGTGTGATTTTGGTCCACTCTTCTTCCAGTCTCCTCCACAGTTCGGTGACTGTAGTGGGTTTCTTGGCCATAACTTTGTCGCCAAGGATTTTCCAGAGGCTCTCTATTGGGTTGAGATCAGGACTCTGGGCAGGCCATGTCATTATTTCAATGTTTTCAGTTTCAAGGAACTGCTTTACCCATTTTGCTGTGTGACATGGAGCGTTGTCCTGCATGAACACTGCGGGCTGATTGGGTGATGAACGCAGGGAAGGAACCATATGTTCTTGAAGAAGGTTCTGATAAACATTTGCATTCACTCTGCCATGTAGCTGTATAAGAGGCCCAACTCCTGCTGCAGAAAACATGCCCCAAACCATGACACTTCCTCCTCCACTTTTCACTGACTTCTTTACACACTTTGGGTTCAGCCTTTCTCCAGTTTTTCGCCGAACATAATGTTTCCCATCGGACCCAAATAAATTAAACTTGCTTTCATCACTGAAGTGAACTTTGGACCAGTTCTCCTCTGTCCACACAACATGCTCCTCAGCAAAGCTTAGTCTAACTTTAATGAGAGGTTTGGTCACTGCAGAGTGGGCTTTCAGTCCAAATGCTCTTAAACGTCGAGACACTGTATGACGAGACAGATCCTTACCCTGTTCAGCGCTGAACTGGTGAGCAATTCCAGCTGCAGTGTGGAAACGATTGCCCATTGAGATCCTCCGCAGTATCCTGTCCTCTCTTGTATTTGTCTTCCGTGGACGACCAGCCTTCTTGGGGGACTTGAATGAGTTTGTGATGTTGTGAAGATTCAGTATTCTTGAAATCACAGATTTGTCCAACTTGTCTTGCTATGGCTGATAGGGTCATCACTTTGGCCTTCATCTGGACAACCTGCTGCCGGAGGCTTTCAGTCACTGTAGAACGGCCCACCATCTTGCAGAGTCAGTGAAACTGGAAGTTAGGCTGCCAGTTAAATAGGGGTTGACAGATAATCAAGGAAATTAGCACCAGGTGCCAGATTAACACCAATAACTGGGAGGTAACTGAAAGTGTTCTCTAATTTTGATCAGTGTGTTTTCTGCAAAATAATGGTTTTTGTTGAAATGCCTTAGTTATTTTGTGGAAAAGGTGTTCTGGTAGCATGGTATAGACAGGACAAAAACTCCAACTGTTGAGCAGTGAAGATGACATTATTTCAGAATTGTTCAATTGTTTATAATTGTTTATAATTCTAATTTTGATCCAGTGTATATATATATATATATATATATATATATATATACTACCGTTCAAAAGTTTGGGGTCAGTAAGACTTCATTTTTTAAATGAAGTCAAGGCTGCATTTATTTTATCAAAAATACAGAAAATAAACTGTAATATTACAAAATGTTATTACAATAGGAAATAATGGTTTTTATTTTCATATACTTTAAAATATAATTTATTCCTGTGATGCAATGCTGATTTTTCATCAGCTGTTACTCAGTTTCCCAGGCTTAAGTGTCACATGATCTCTCAGAAATCATTCTGATATTCTGAATTATTAGTAGAATTATCAGTTTTGGAAACAATTGTGCCGTCAATGTGTTTTTTTTTTTTTTTGAACCTGTGTTTTTTTCTTTCAAGAACAACATTTATTCAAACTATAAATCTTTTCTAGCAATGTAAATCTATTATGTCACTTTTAATTAATGTAACAATTTATTCATTTCTTTCAAAAAAAAAAAAAAAAAAGGATTAAACATTTACTGACCCCAAACCTTTGAACGGTAGTGTATATATTACCAAAATAAGAGGGATCATACAAAATGCATGCCATTTTTTAAATTGGTACTGACCTGAATACTTCACAAGAGAAAATAATAGTTGAATTTATAAAAATGACACTGTAAAACTTTACATACACTTGATTCTTAATACTGTGTTGTTACCTGAATGATCCACAGCTGTTTTTTTGTTTTTGTTTTGTTTTTTGTTTAGTGGTACTTGTTCATGAGTCTTGTTTGTCCTGAACAGTTAAACTGTCCACTATTCTTCAGAAAAATCCTTCAGGTTCCACAAATTCTTAGTTTTTTCAGCATTTTTGTGTATTTGAACCCTTTCCAACAATGATTATATGATTTTGAGATCCATCTTTTCACACTGAGGACAACTGAGGGACTCATATGCACCTACTACAGAAGGTTCAAATGCTCACTGATGCTTCAGAAAGAAAAATGATGCATTGATGAAGAGCCAGGTGTAAACGTTTTGAATTTGAAGATCAGGGCACTACAGAGCACCAAAAACCAGGACAACCAGGCACAAGAACAGTTTCTTCCCCCAGGTAATCCATCTTATGAACAGCTAAATGTTCACCCCATTGTGCAATAAAAATATGTGCAATAATGATGTAAACATCCTGTATGTGAAATATCTTATTCAGGTCAGTACTAAATAAAAATATCATGCATCCCACTTATTTCGGTACAATAATCAACATTTTGCAGATTCTGCAAGGTGTGTATACACTTTTGGATTCAACTGTATATACGTTGAACAAGATGTTCATGTCTTTCGTTCTTTAGTCGAAAAGAAATTCATGTTTTTGAGGAAAACATTCTAGGATTTTTTTCCATATAGTGGACTTCAGTGGTGCAGCGGGTTGAAGGTCCAAATTGCAGTTTCAACACAGCTTCAAAATACTCTACACAATCCCAGCCGAGGAATAAAGGTCTCATCCAGCGAAATGAGCTGTCATTTTCTAAAAAAAAAAAAATTAATTTAAATTTAACCACAAATGCTCATCGACCTTATGCATTATGTATTCATGTTCACGCTGTATACTTCGGTCAAAAAAGATAGGGTAGAGCGAAAAATCTCATTTTCTTCAACATCGTTGTTTTACCTTTTTTTTGTAAAGGTCATTTGAATTTCTTTGCATGTTTACTTTGTAAACACTGGGTCGGTACTTCCACCTACATCAGGCATGACCTTTCCAAGTTAGTACAAGATGAGCATTTGTGGTTAAAAATTATATACATTCAATTATTTTATTTTTATTTTTAGTTTTTATTTTTTATTTTTTTAGAAAATGACCAATGATTTCAGTAGATAAGACCCTTAATTCCTCGACTGGGAGAGCCATTTGCAGCTGCATTAAAACTGCAATTTCAACCTTTAACACGTTTACCACTGAAGAAAAATCCTAGAATGTTTTCCTCAAAAATGTTAATTTCTTTGTGACTGAAGAAAGAAAGACATGAACGTCTTGGATTTTTTTATTCTAGAAGTGAACTAATCCTTTAAAAGTTTCTTAAAAGTATCTTTACCAGCAAAGGCAAGGTACATTTCTACTTTTACTGGAATTTATCTAGTGCACTGCTATTGTTATATTGGTTTATGTTAGGTTATAAAGATATAAAGCATGAATCACTGCGTTTCTGTGCAAAACCCGCCGCAGGCCTAAAAAATGGCCTAGCTTACCTTACCAGCTGTGATCCAGTTGAATTATATACCAACTTTCTCAAGAGACCCACACCAAATACATGTGCGCTGCACCTGCATACATACACTCACACTTACTTATATGCTTTTACTGCCTGAAAACAGCTATTGGTCACCATTTGAAGGTGTAATAAACCTAAGAGGGTCATCTGCTTCTCAGACACCACCGAGTCAATCACCGCTCTCTGGCTGCTGTCTCTATCGCACATTAGGTCATGTCTGAATGGACTTTTAGAAGCTGTAGCTGACAGAGATGGCCGTCTGAGATGTTATCTGGCGCAGAATGAGCTGGGCAAAATGTACTATCCAAAGCAAAATCTATAAATTTCTTTTTTTCTTGTTGTCCGGTTATGAACGATCGCTGGTGCTTAGAGATTGAGAGGGAAGGGGAGGTGGCAGCATTGATTTTTCTTTATATCCTCATAGTTTATTGTATCGGAGGCCGACAAACACGCAAGTCATCAATTATTCAATACACACGAGAAAAAGTCACGGAAGCGATTTAAACTTAACTTACAGCTTATCATTTTATAGCCAGACAGAGAAAATCATTTAAGACACACACGTCCAGATATATAAAAACATTTGCTAACTAAAATCAAAGCATTTCTTGTCTTTAATCGGAAAAGTACATGGAACTAGATAAGAAAACATCATGAGCCAGAATCAAACTCACAGCATCATGACTCAACATGTAGCCATGGTTCCAACATAAAAACACTGTTTACTTGTCTGAGAGCCCCACATAGTTTAATTCTGCATTAATTTCCTGATTAAAGTGATTAAAGTGGCAACAGATCTTTTTTCTTACAGAAAGACTAAAGAACTACTGGTATGGACAACCTTTGGAGTGACTCCTGTCAGCGCAGAACTGTGACAAATATCAATCTACAGTGATGTAAAAGTCACATGAATCCGGATATAACTGTTTTCAGCTATTTCAAGACTTACCTAGACAAGTATAGTCTATCCCAATGTCCATCAAAAAGGATATTGGGACAAAATAAACCATTTTCTATAATGTGACAATGAGTTTATATATATATATTAATGAAAACTTCTTGAAGTAGTAAGTAAAATAATTTGCATATTTATTTAACTGATGATTAACATGAAGACAATAAGCACAATACCACAGCAATTACATTGTATCTATGTTCTTCAAGGCATTTCAGGTATTTTCATAAGAATAATATATTTTTATAATTCAGTGCTAATTGACATAGCATTATTTATTACAGTATAGAACACTATTAAATATTTTCCACCATATTCTATGAAAAGAAGCAACATTAGATCACAAAAACGAGTTATTTCAAACACTTGACTGATATTATGAAGAGAGTTTGGAGTAAACATACAGGTGCTGGTCATATAATTAGAATATCATCAAAAAGTTGATTTATTTCACTAATTCCATTAAAAAGTGAAACTTGTATATTATATTCATTCATTACACACAGATATTTCAAAAGTTTATTTCTTTTAATTTTGATGATTATAACTGACAACTAATGAAAACCCTAAATTCAGTATCTCAGAAAATTTGAATATTGTGAAAAGGTTCAATATTGAAGACACCTGGTGCCACACTCTAATCAGCTAATTAACTCAAAACACCTGCAAAGGCCTTTAAATGGTCTCTCAGTCTAGTTCTGTAGGCTACACAATCATGGGGAAGACTGCTGACTTGATAGTTGTCCAAAAGACAACCATTGACACCTTGCACAAGGAGGGCAAGACACAAAAGGTCATTGCAAAAGAGGCTGGCTGTTCACAGAGCTCTGTGTCCAATCACATTAATAGAGAGGCAAAGGGAAGGAAAAGATGTGGTAGAAAAAAGTGTACAAGCAATAGGGATAACCACACCCTGGAGAGGATTGTGAAACAAAACCCATTCAAAAATGTGGGGGAGATTCACAAAGAGTGGACTGCAGCTGGAGTCAGTGCTTCAAGAACCACTATGCACAGACGTATGCAAGACATGGGTTTCAGCTGTCGCATTCCTTGTGTCAAGCCACTCTTGAACAACAGACAGCGTCAGAAGCATCTCGCCTGGGCTAAAGACAAAAAGGACTGGACTGCTGCTGAGTGGTCCAAAGTTATGTTCTCTGATGGAAGTAAATTTTGCATTTCCTTTGGAAATCAGGGTCCCAGAGTCTGGAGGAAGAGAGGAGAGGTACAGAATCCACGTTGCTTGAGGTCCAGTGTAAAGTTTCCACAGTCAGTGATGGTTTGGGGTGCCATGTCATCTGCTGGTGTCGGTCCACTGTGTTTTCTGAGGTCCAAGGTCAACGCAGCCGTATACCAGAAAGTTTTAGAGCACTTCTTGCTGCTGACCAACTTTATGGAGATGCAGATTTCATTTTCCAACAGGACTTGGCACCTGCACACAGTGCCAAAGCTACCAGTACCTGGTTTAAGGACTATGGTATCCCTGTTCTTAATTGGCCAGCAAACTCGCCTGACTTTAACCCCATAGAAAATCTATGGGGTATTGTGAAGAGGAAGATGTGATATGTGAACAATGCAGAAGAGCTGAAGGCCACTATCAGAGCAACCTGGGCTCTCATAACACCTGAGCAGTGCCACAGACTGATCGACTCCATGCCACGCCGCATTGCTGCAGTAATTCAGGCAAAAGGAGCCCCGACTAAGTATTGAGTGCTGTACATGCTCATACTTTTCATGTTCATACTTTTCAGTTGGCCAAGATTTCTAAAAATCCTTTCTTTGTATTGGTCTTTAGTAATATTCTAATTTTCTGAGATACTGAATTTGGGTTTTTCATTAGTTGCCAGTTATAATCATCAAAATTAAAATAAATAAACATTTGAAATATATCAATCTGTGTGTAATGAATGAATATAATATACAAGTTTAATTTTTTGAATGGAATTAGTGAAATAAATCAACTTTTTGATGATATTCTAATTATATGACCAGCACCTGTATGTTACCAAATGTAACATATTTTTACTCCAGGTTTATTAATGTTTCTCATTATACTGTGATGTTTATGAACTCACTTTTAGAGAGAAGTGGGAGTGAGAAAGATTGATACTGCAAAAAAATATTGCAAGTATTAAAACTGTTTTTTGTTTTTTTTTCAAGTGTTTTTAAACAATCCCGAACAAAGCTTTTTTTCTGAAATTGTTGACGCTAGAAATTACGGTTTATAAAGTTTTAAGTATGGATATTTTTCTTACACAAATGCATTGTTTTGCTTCAGAAGGCATTCAGAAGGCCTGGAGCCATGTGGAGTACTTTTTATGATTGATGGATGCACCTTTTTGGACAAAATCTCAACACAATCTCAACAAAATCATAAAGTCACTGTCATTATAAAGCTTAGAAGAGACAAGACATTTTTTAATATAACTCAGATTGTATTCAACTTAAAGAAGAAAGTCACATACACTTATGGATTGAAGGTGAGTAAATCATGGAGTATTTTTCAATTTTGAGTGAACTTTCCCTTTAATGTTTGTATAACCAAGAACTTTTTAAAAACATTTAAAGAAAGAAAGAAAGAAAGAAAAGAAAAGAAAAGAAAAGAAAGAAAGAAAGAAAGAAAGAAAGAAAGAAAGAAAATAAACTAGTCCCTTAAACTATTTAAGAAGCTACATCCCAAGTATATCCAATATCCAAACACCACATATCTGTTTTCCTGGCAGTGTGATGCTATTTTGTCCTGCTGCTTTCATTGTGCAAGCCAGACAGTGACATTCGGACTGGAGGGGCAGCAGTGTTAAATATCATCTCCTGCAGAGCACTCAGCATCACGTCAACGTGCGGGGAAAGAAAAGACGTTAATGCCGCCCGCGCTGTTTGCGCAACCTTCGGCAGAGGCGTTTCGCATCGGAGCGGTAAAAACAGAAACCACACGTTTTAATTAATCGTCAACTAAACGAGACAGCAATAAACAGGGTTTGTTGCGGAGGTGCTTTTGTAGGTGCAGGAGGTGAGGAGACGAGGGAGAACTGGAGGAGGAGAGCAGCGCCGGTTAATTACCCAACCGTACCCGGGTAAGTTGGGAGCGGTTTGTTTCGGCGTTTGAATGACAAAGGAGATGACAGAGGCAGGCTCAGGAGAGGCGGCGATCGCATCGGCTGCTTAATAATTGATCTACGAAAGCAGGAGCTTGTTTAGTGGAGATGAGAGCACGCCGCCTCATCTGATCCCCGAGCCGCTCAAATCAGAGGGATTGTTTTTGTAATATGCCACCGAATAAGCAGATCAATGCTCTTTTACCGAGCACAAACATCTCACGACCGAGCCTTACCACAGTGAATTAACAGCTTCACACTTGTACACACAACACATGCAAAACCACGCGTGCACCCTTTGCTAAATCAGCTGGAACTAAATTTACATTTTGCACTGCTCAATATGGCGCCAAATAGATTAGACAACATTTTCATCATCACTGAAAGCCCAGACCTACATTAAATGGGCTCTTTTTTTCCCCCCTGCTCTGTCTTGCTTTTTCTCTTTTGGTTCATCTTCCGAACCGTAATGAAGTCAGTTTAAACAGCTATATTCATTTCCTTAATGAGGGAAAGGTCCTTTAATGCTTTTCTCCAGTGAGACAGAGGCTGTGTGGGCGCTAATAAACACAACTCACAAAAACAACATCTCTTAACCGAGTATCTGAGGCCTTCGCTAATTTTTTTGTTAGCATTTAATTATACTTCAGCATTATGACTGACATTATTAGCACTCTCTCTGGGAGGATGTAATTGAAAGTAATTTTACATTAATGCTAAGTCTGAAGTGCTCTTGTGAATAAAAAAAACCCCAGCGTGATGTTTTGGACGCTAGTGTCATTGGCGATACAACGTGGTGTTTTGAAGTCTGTTGACGTTGACATCTTTAAAGAGCCAAAGACTGGTCAAAATATTGCAATAACTATTACATCTACTGCTTTCTGAACTAAATATTGATAATATTGATAATAGCAATAAAGCTCATACTGGCTTGAGTACAGAGCCTTGTGAAAGTATTCATACCCCTTAATTTTTTGCACGTTTTATGCTGCTGCCTTAACTTTTTTAAATGACTTTTTTTCCACATCAATTTACACTCTATACACCATAATGACAAAGCACAAACAGAACTGTCACAACTTCATAAATGTATTAAAAAAACAAAAACGAAACGAGTACATTGCATAAGTATTCATACACTTAATTTAACACCTTTACAGCCTCAAGTCTTTTTGGGTATGATGCAAAAAGATTTGCACATCAACATTTGGCAATTATCTGCCATTCTTTGCCTCACCTCTTTACAGCACACTCTGTCAGTTTGGATGGGGTCTGGCAGACATTTTCAGGTTTCTCCAGAAAATTGCCTGGTTTCCTTCAAACATGATGCTTGAAATTGAGGTTCCTCACACCACAATCTTGTTTCTCAGTCTGAGGGTCCGTTAGATGCTTTTTTGCTAATTCTAAGTGTTTTCACTTAGGAAGGATAAAGACCTTGTTATTAAGACGTGTATTTTTCCAAATCATACCCATTCAATTGAATTTGCCACAGGTTAACCTCAAAGTGTGGTAACATCTACAAACAATATGAATGCTCCTGAGCTAAATTTCAGCTGTCCCATGAATACTTATGCAATGGAATCATTTAAGTTTTGTTTTTGTTTTTTTATAAATTTGCATAGATGTTACAGGGCTCTACACTTACTTTTTTCTTAGGAGCACTTAGAAATTTAGTTTTTGTCTTGGTAATGTAACTTTATTACAAGTATGTCATTTTTATGTCAAATTAATATATATATATATATATACACAATTTCTAATTAAAACAACAGAATAAGAACAAGTTGAATAACAATAAGTTACCAATCAAATGAAATCAGTATTAACAAAATTTATTTGTACTACAGAGGTGGCACAGAAGAACACAAAAGTGGCTTGTAGGTGTATTTTCATAATGTTTAATGAAGCTCAGAGGTGGCATAAGTGCAATCAAATTCATAAATTTATGTTGAGATAAATATTTTAAATATAACATTTTGAATACAGATATATTAAATGATTTAAATAACTGAAAAGATACTTTAAAAATTAAATCTGCCAGTAGGTGGCGCCAAGTCACTGATTTAATTACTGAATCAAATCATTCATTTGATTTGTTGGAATGGCTGATTCATTGTGGAATAAAGTCTTCATGAATGGGAAATTAAATCACTGATTCATTTAAAAACGTACATTCCTTCATAAACAAAACAGTACTGTTTGAATGGAGATGCGCAGCTGCTCAGTTGTGACTTGTTTTGTTAATTTTTGACGACAAAATAGAACAAAATCAGGTAATAGTGTTATAATCAGACAATGTAAGTCACTTACTATTAACTTCTTGTTTATTTAACTGTTGTATTAAATCAATATCTCATCTACAAACTCTCTTAAAAAATATTAAAAGCTGTCACTCGTAAGTTCACCGTGATCTTAAAGCAGTTTAACATAAGGCAGCAACATAAGAAAATGTGAAGAAAAAAAATAATAATAAAGGGGTATGAATACTTTTGCAAGGCACTGTAACTTTTTTCAGTGTTAAAGAATAGTTCACCCAAAATAATAATTATGTCATAATTTACTCAATCCATGTTGTTGAAAACCTGTATGGCTTTCCTATTTTGAAGAATGTTGGAAACCAAGATGTTTTGGTTACCATGGACTTCCATTGTACCATCAGAAAATACAGTGAAAGTCATTGTGGACCAAAACAACATTAGATTCCATTTTCTTTCTTTGTATAGAAGGGGATATTAAAAAAAAAAAAAAAAAAAAAAAAAACTACAGATTATGTCATTTATAATTTTGTGGTAATTTTTCTAGATTTTATATATCCATTTTTATATATTTAATCATAGACAGTACACATAAGTAACACACAAAAGAAATGCAAAATGTGCCAGAGCAGTAAAATAAAATGAAAATAAAACCAAAACACTAAAGTCTCTATATAGTAAATCTTCACAATTTTAATTCAACAACAACCACATTTTTAAGAGAAACCACCATGTTTTTTTTTTTGTTTTTTAATCTTGTCTGACTCCTTTATCTAATTGAGGTTAATTTTATAGTTAGCATTTACACATCCCAAATACGCACAATTAAATATGCATTTTGCATAATTAAACAAAATTACAGCTAGACTGAAAACAGTAACACAATTAAAAAAAAATAGTGTTTCTTTCTTTGCATAGAAGGGGCTAAGGAAAAAAAAGATTTTTAATTTTGTAATAATATATGAAACAAGAAAAAATCTGTTTTGTAAACTTGTTTCTTTTAATTAGATATTAAAATACACATACATATATATATATATATATATATTTTTTTTTTTTACAAAAGAAGTAAAAGAATTAAAAAAAAAATGTTTTGTTTTCCCTGGAACTCATACAATTTTAAGCTGACATTTTTCTTTTTTGGTGTAACTACCACTTTAAAATACTTCTTAAATATATCTTAATTCCATTTTACTGTTAAGAGACAATTACAGTGAGGTCAAAAAGAGTTTATTACAAATTCTATTTTTGGAATAACAAAATGGCTTAAATATTAGCATGAATTTCCAACCGTCTTACTATTTGGTTCTCATTTGCATTTATGACAGCAGCCCTCGAGCTGCAGGAACGCCACATGTTTGCGTAAAACCTGGTGATCATGTGATCAAAAATTTTTCAAAATGATTCAAAGAACATTTTATGGCTCAATGAAAGCATGAAACAGTTGTGTTGACCACTAATCACTAATTTGCTCCAATTAACCCTAATCTCATACAAAATTAGACCCCTCCCCCTTATATATATATATATATATATATATATATATACACACACACACACACACACACACACACACACACACACACATACATACATACATACATACATACATATATATATTTTTTTATCAGTACAAGTCCGACACGGTTGGTGTCACAATATTTTATTTCATTAATCTGAAACTAAAACCTTCTGAGATTTCTGTGTGGTCTCAGATTAAAAGTAAGCCAACTGTAGGCTAATTTACCTGAAAAGTGAACTGAGAAGGAATCTTTTTATAGAGAGTGACCTCTATGAGTCAGACGCAATCTGTTTCAGCGCAGCTACCTCCACAGCGTTACAACACCGCAAACTGTTAATTTTTTCTTTTAGCCTTTGTTTACAACATCAACATAAAACAAGAAGCATTCACATGCTCATTCTCCTTTTCCAGTGTGTTAATTCTGGGAGTTACAGTCCGCCTTAAGGCAGCAAATCTGGTGTGAAACCCCATCACTTTAATTAACAGTGATTACAAATTACACCATTCAGCGTAAGGACTAACGAGAGATACAGGCTATAGATAGTGATGTGCTTTACGGCTTGAAAGCGGCAGACATTACTCACCTATTCTGAATGAGAGCGGGCCACTGGTGGCGTTTCTCACCCACATGGCTAAGAAGAGCAGAGGCGCCCAGGCTGCGAGCATCTTCTTTGACTCCTCATGGGTCCAGCCCTGGGGGTCCCCCTTCACACAGCCACCTGCCACACACCAAACACAACAGCAACACTTCAGAAGAATATAAAACACGCTTTCAAAGGAGTTATATGCGCATATGGAACAATAGCTTTTCGGTGCCAGTTTATTTCACTGCTAAACTCGTTTTGGTTCCAAAGAATGCTATAGTTGGGTGTTCTTTTCTAACTTATAAAATAAACTTCCTATAAATCTTCACAATTTTGATTCAACAAGTTTAGAGAAACCACAATGTCTTTTTATATCTTGTCTGACTAACTGAGGTTAATTTCATAGTTAGCATTTACACATCACAAATATGCACATGCACAATTAAATAACATTTTCACCTTTTTTGCATAATTAAAGACAATTACAGCTAGACTGGAAATGGACGCAATAAATTATATTTTGCTTACAAGTGAAATTTACCTTGATATTACGTCTTATATTTTGGCTAAAATGTGTTTTATCAGAAATGTACACTCACCTTTGGTTTAAAAATAAAATAGAATAAAATAATTGAAAAAAACGTGGACATAAAAGTCCTCGAAGTTGAAGAAACACTTTTTCCTATAAATTTACCCCCCAAAAATTATGATTTTTTTTTTTACACTTTTACTAGTTTGTCAACAAAAATGTGCCAAAGTGTCTGAAGAATATATTACAGAAAAACTTTGGCATAATAATGTTTCTGAAAGTAATAAACATTCTCTCCATAGTGTTATTTATACCATATATCAAATGATTTATTGTGCTTAATAGCAGCCTGTGGTGTAAATGACAGCTCTGGAAAATACATTTTTTGGATTAAATAATGCTTCCATTTCCATTTTTATATATTTAATCATAGACAATACACATTAAAAAATACATAAAAGCAATGCAAAATGTCCATAAAGTTCCTATAAATCTTTACAATTTTGATTCAACAACAACCACATTTATTTTTTTTTATATAATAAAAATAAAATAAAATAATTATTAAAAAAAATCTTTTTAAGTTGCTACATTTTCCGTGTGGTGGAAATTACACCACAAATGAAAGATAGACATAATATTCATAAAAAAAAAAATGAAAAAAAATGAAAAAAAATTCTACATAATAAAGTAGTAAGTATTTTCTTATTATTTCAAGCATTCTAGAAAGAAACATAAAATAAAATAATATAAAATAAAATAAAAATAGTTTTATTACCAGATTGGAAGTCTGAAAGAGGTGAAACAATAAAATCTATACAAAAAGGCATTTTAGAAAGAATAAAGTAGCAAAAATAAAATAATAAAATAAAATAAAGTATTTACAAAATGGTTATAATGTGACCTTCACATAAAAATGTTAAATCTATTGGTTAAAAAAATAGTCATAATAGTCCTCGAAGTTGAAGAAATCATAACAAACAGTTCTGGAAACAATAAAGGTTTTTTTCACCTAAATATAATGTTCCTAGGAATTCACCCAAAAAAATGAAAATTGCCTTTGCCAGTAATTTCAAATGTTTCAGCTCTAAAACAATTAATATCTCAAGCTACTGTAATATTTGTTAAACTCACAGCTGTTTATTCCGACTGCAGAGACAGACAAAGTAACAAGAGTATCTCAGCGCCTAATTGCAGTTATGATTCATGTTGCGACAAACATATGTTTCATATCAGCTGCAATATCCAAATATAATTAAAAAGAACAATCAGGCAAGCTACTTGAATCAGACAAGACTGATGCTTATTACCACACTCACAAAAGAGCAGTATAGATTTTTTTTTTAGAAGTTTCACATCAATTCAAATGAGTTATGACAAGAATACAATGGGATGTAAAATGCTTTGCTTTGGAAGAAAAACATAAATCATCACATATATTGAATGTACTTATAATGACACATCTACCACTGACGATTATGTGACATAGCAAACGTAAATTCTAAGTAGAAATGATAAATATGAAATGCTTACAAACTATGTTGATTGCATTTGCTTTGAAGAGGCATAATGCATAAGATTAAAAAGTTGGTCACGTTACACATTTATTTTATTGAAATACTCTCGCTTTCACCTCCAGCTCTTATTCCTTGCAACGTATCTTCTTTTGCTTATGTAGACACATTAAGGATCAAACAGATAGACAGAGAGTTTAAAAAGGTGTGTGAGAGGAAACACATGCCTAATTCATTTATTGAAGCAGGGTGCAATGACAATTAGAAACTGCACGCACATCCAAATCATTTGCTCAAATGCAATTACAGCAAATCAACTTCAATAGTTTCGCATGGTCTGTGCACAGCACCTTCAGCAGCAGAATACAGAATAGAAACGGCATTTGTACTGACACTTGTAATTTCATTTTACTGCCGCACAGCTAATAAATATCTGTAATCTTGTGCTGTGCAGGTTTTTCATTTTCTGAAATAGTTAGCAGCAAAACAATAATCTCATGGATGAATTCATTTAATTTCATAATTCACCCAAAAATAAACATTGTCATCATTTACTCATCCTCATGTGAATTTCACACTTTCGCAAATAAAACCTGCATTTAATCCATTAAACAACCCACAATCCATCTCTAAAATTGCTTAAACAGCACTGTCATGTTCTTTTCACCACATACATTTTTTATGCCCCATTCACAAAAGTTAGTGCTATTTAATCGATAAAAGAATGTATTAATACCAATGAGAAACTCTTCCTGGAAATACAGTGTTTTAATATGAACCGAGGCAGGAAATGTATCTGGCTAAAGTCTCCGTTTAGGAGCTGACAGGCAATTAAAAATACTGTACAGTAGAGAGCCTGCAAACACCACATAGCATACGGTGTAGTCTTTTGACTATGAACAGAAGGATGAAAATAGAATGTGTTCCGTTTCTTACTCGTTTATGAAATTGTCACTGCTCTCAAAGGGAATCATGCGAATCAGACCCGCTGTGTCTTCAATTCAAACCGCTACCCGTCTCTGCCCAGACAAGCCATCCAGAGTTTTGTTTCTCTCTCTGCCTTTAAACAAACACTGTTTGGAGAAAACCTGTTAAAGGTGAAAAAACTGGGAATGCTGTGTGACATGAAAGCTTTTTTTTTACACCAATGAAATATGATAGGTTACATCTACGCTATAAAAACTGATACTGGAGCATGTTTTACTTATAAATAAAGTACAAGAGACTGCCCTGCATTGTGAAAAAGTAACCGTGACCTATTCACAATACAGAATGCCTCAAGTATAAAACAGTTACTAAACTAAATAAAAAAAAAAGATCTTACAACCAAAAATGTATTTATTTAAATGCTGTCCTTCCACGCAGATGCGTGAACACATCTTTGAGTTTCACATGCGTGGGTTTCTTTAATGGGGAAGGGCGTAGCATCAAAATTAAAGGTTAATTTAGCTAAAATACATAATACATGGAACACTTGTGATTGTATATTATTAATTGTTTATCTTGGTACGGATGTTGTGCAGTGATACACAGAACATTGGGTGAAATGGTCATAGCCCTGCTTTATAAAACACAGCTGCTGACTAATCAGAACTGAGGACTGGAACTAACCGTTTTATAAAAGAAAATACGGTAACACTTTGTAATAAGGTTCATTAGTTAATGTTAGTTCATAAAAATACAGTCATTCATTGTGTTTTAATGTTAGTTCACACTAGAGCCCTGAATTTCAGTTCGAGCCCTGACTTTTTTTTTCACCTAGGGCCAGGCTTCGGGACAATTTTCACGTCATAGTTCAGACGCGGGCCGGGCTGCGGGCCTGTTTTAGGCTTTTCCTTATTTTTATATTTTAGACATTCACCAGTTATAGTGATGAAAGAAATGTCCACACTGGTGGAAACAACACAAGACTTTGCTTTTACTTTCGAGACCAGCTCAGAAGGTGTTTAGTGTCTCCGTCAGTAGCAGCTGCGAGCGCGCCTTCAGCACAGCTGAGAGATCCGCGTTTAAGCGCATGCAGTAGGCTAAAGTTATTAGCAGCAAAAATTATTACCATGAATGTGTCGGGGGGAAATAGTAAGGAGATTATTTATTAATAAAGTAGTGTTTTCTGAGTCAGTGTCGCAAAGATGAAGTTGCCGATCCTGACTTGCCATCTCCTCTTTGGACATGCCTTTAGAGAGAAATGCATCTTTACAGATTACATAATGAAAGAGTTTTTGTTTTCGATTTATTTCTTTAAGTAAAAATTTAAATCTTTCTATAGATATATTTATCATGTCTGTGAGGTATGTATTCGCTGAGTTTTGGTTCATTTTTGAGAAACGCTCCTGTTGACAACAGAAAGGGCATCATGTTTGTTTTCTGTATTTTATAAAATCACCACTTGCAACGTTTTGTTGATATTGTGAATGATGGAATATTTTATACCATTTTCCCATGAAATTAAAGTCCAGGAACTCTCACAAAAACAGATGCTTTGCAATGAAACAATAAAACTAATCTGGAGAAGAGATCTTCAAAGAAAGCAAACAACACCACCTCTTTGCTCATTTACGACCCCCTTCCTCCCTCTCTTCTGCCCCAAAAGCAAGAATATCCAGATACTATTTGTTATATCTTGCGAATATGTTGTTTTTCTCCTTCAAGTTTGGTATCGTTCTAAAGGTCTCCATGCCATTTGTTAAACTGTCATTTATATTATGAGAAAGATTGGAAACTTTTGTAAAATTGAGTTCTGCAGCTGAGGGGCGTGTTACTCCCTTAGGGTCTGGCGGGAATGTTTTCCTATCTCTGGCCAGGTGTGACCCTGGTTCGCGAGATCCTGTCATACCAAAAGGTCTTTTATGTTTTTACAATTGAAGTTTGGAAGATTTGTTTATTCTGGTCTGGGTATATAAGCAAAGTAAAAGAACACTACAGGGCGATTCTGTATTCGGAAGCCTGTAGCATTGAGCGTGTTCTCAAACCACATGCTACGTAGTTTTCCTAAAGTCAGATATGCTTTCTTACGGATTCATCTTTGAGCAATTGATGTTATGTATTTATTTAAATTGGATCTGAATTTATTTCTGAATTGGATTTTAATTAATTATGTAATTGGCGTAATACATTTTTACCTGACAAATAAAATGTTATATTTTATGTTAAATTATTCTCATCTCTCCTGAAATCATTATGACTAGTAGATTGTGTTAGATTGTGTGGAGTATATTTGTTACCACAAAAATACAGCCAGATAGAACAAACAGCAGGCTTAAGAATGAATGGAGCAGTAGGCACGTCTTCTGAGACCCCCTGATTTCTGTCTATCAACTGATTTTAGCAAGTTGTTCGGGGAGAGACTAAGCAAACTACACTTTTTGTAAAAAGCAAGCAGTAGGCGACTGGCAAAAAAGGTATTAGTCACTTACATCCTCTGACTAAAATCAGACTGGCAAGTTTGTGCCGTATGATCTATGTAAGGCTGACGTATAACATAAATGAGACATTAGGTCCCCAATGAACGAATAATTGAAAGTATGGGATTTCCAGAATAACCGAATATCTAAATTAACAGTCGATACTTGTGATTAGTTCGTAATTAGAAATATTACCTAAATTTAATGATCACTTGAAATTGGAGTCAGAGTAAACGCAGAGCTAACTAAAACTGAAACTAAATTCTGATATATTAAGTGAATTTTGCAGAACTAATGAGAAAAGACCGAACACGCATTACACCTTCAACCAGGCCACTGGATGGATCCTTACAGTTTCTACTGGAAAAAAATGCAAACGATCGTGCAGGTTTAGTTTTCACTCTCCACACAAATGATTGGATGTGCCTAATAGCACACATTTATCTAGGTTTAACGTTTTAAAAATGCTTGAAACTTTTTGCCAAATTGACCTAATAAAAAAATGAAATGTAATTACTTTGTTGTTACATGCATAACAGAACTACTTTAATAGCTGAAACAGTAGTATAAGCTGAAAAAAAATGACTCAGGTCCAACTCAGGTTGGACTCGAGCCAAGAATTCTGATAAGCTGTCGGACAAGGGCCTGAGCATCTTGGGCCAGGGCCGGTCTAGGGCCTATATTTGAGGCCCGTGTTCATGTTAGTTAATACATCAACTAATGTTAACAAATGACACCTTATTTTAAAGTGTTACCGAAAATGCTATTTTAGTCTTTCTTCCTCAGAATTTCATGTTTAATTCAATGCATTATTTGACATTTCTTTTCAATTTCTGAATGAAAATTGTTTCCACACCATTTTGTTTTTTCAGTGTAGGCCTACTGTTATATTTTGGTCTATTGGATTCTCACTGGATTATTTTTTCTCAGTGTTTTGTCAGCTGATCAATCAAAATCAATAACTTTTTCACTCAAAGGGAAAGTTGACCCTGAAAACTTATAAGTAAAAAAATTTTTTTGGTTCAAGCAAAGAAAGTCAGTGCAGTCCAAAACAAAACATTGGGCCTCATTCACTTTCACTGTATCTCAAAAATATATTTTTGTCTTCCACAGTAGAAAGTGATACAAGTTTGGAATGACATTAAGATAAGAAAAAAAAATATATAAAAATGACTGTAAAAAAAAAAAAAAAAAAATACAAAGCATCTTCATAGAAGATTCATATCCTAATGATTTTTGGAACAGAAAAAATCTATCATTTTGACCCATATTGTATTTCTGCCTATTGTGACAAATATATCTGTGCTACTTATGACTGGTTTTGTGGCCCAAGGTCACATATCATATTTTTTCCTTTAGTACTGCCCTTCAGAAGCTACATAAGATACTTACATGTTTAACAAAATAAGTTACATTTACCCTGATCTTCAAATTCCAAAAGTTTTTGTCTCTTAATGCATTGTTTTTCTTTTTAAAGCATCAGTGAGCATTTGAAACTACTAGCATTTGAGTCCCTCAGTTGTCCTCAGTGTGAAAAGATAGATCTCAAAATCATACAGTCACTGTTGGAAAGGGTTCAAATACAAAAACACTGAAAAAAAAAAACTAAGAATTTGTGGGACCTAAAGGCTGTTTCTGCAGAAGAGCAGGCAGTTTTAACTGCTCAGGACAAACAAGGAATTAATGAACAACAAAACAGCTGTAGATCTTTCAGGTTGCAACATAGTATCAAGAATCAAGTGTACACTCCTAAAAATAAAGGTGCTTTAAAAGGTTCTTCGAGCGATGCCACAGAAGAACCATTTGTGGTCAAACCATCTCTTTCTTAATTTTTTTTATGATCTTTCACCACAAAGAACATTTTGTGAAACAGAAAGGTTCTTCAGATGTTAAAGGTTCTTTATGGAACCATTTAAACAAAAAGGTTCTTCTAAGGCATCATGAAGCACCTTTATTTTAAGAGTGTATGTAAACTTTTGAACAGGGTCATTTTAATAAATTCAACTATTATTTTGTGTACTATATGTCAAAGTCTTTTATGTGAAATGTCTTATTCAGCTCAGAACTAAATAAAAAAAAAAAACATATATTTTGTATGATCCCTCTTATTTTGGTAAAATAATTAACATTAAATACCCACACACACAGATTGTCAAAGAAAAATTGAACTTACACTATATACTGGTGCTTTTCTTACATAATAATGTGATATTATTTCTTCTAGATACTATAGGATTTTCGTGGAAAACAGCACGCGCAATCACACAATAGCCATGACCTCCTGAAGAGAAAAAGTCTTTTGAATGCTGGAAAGCTGTTAACTACGGTCATGATAAATGACAAATGTATGGTATAAATGACATTCAAAGAAAGCCAATGCACAATTTCCACTTAAACCTCATTCCAGCATCTGCACGAAGCCTTTCCCCCTGTGAATAACTGTGTGTGTGGGACTGAGTCATTTGATGGGAGGGTTGAATCAGTAATGGGATACCACAGAAATAGCACGTAGCTTGTTTTTGTAAGACAAGTGCTCGCTGTAGGGAGTAAAACAAAGGCAAAATCACCATGTGTTGTTCCGAACGCACTCGGCTGCTGTCATGTGGTGAAACAGAGCTTGATTTGGACCGACCAACGCAACAATACTATCCGATAGGGGAAGAACACTGCCGTGAGGCTTACTATTGAAAATCTCACTACTAAAGCCAAGTGACTGCTTCGATACAATATGGAGTAATTCAGTCCAAACATTAATTAGTCCTGGCTCAGTCCCCAGGATGCCACCCTTTTGTAAAAGACATCAAATTAAAGTCTAGCAATGGAGGAGCTCTTTTCAATTAAAGCTAGATAAAGGCTGCTAGACCACGAGCACCGCAAATAAGTCAAACCTGTCAGTCATAACTGTAGCTTCGTTGCATATTCTCTCCAAATACCTCTAAGTGTCCATCAAAGCTCTCGTCTCAAAAACAACGGGCGGGCTGAATTGTTACGGCATTTTTATGCTGCACTCACAGCTGACATCTGCTGCCAATCAAAAGCAAGTCGGGAAAGAGGAATCCTCTTCTAGTTGTCAATGAGAAGACTGAACCGCAGGGTAAATACTTTGTGAATACATGTAGAATGCAGAACCAGGAGTGGGGAAGGATAATAAACACATTTTCTTGAGTTTGTCTTGATGTTTCGAATGTTTTAAAGTTGTGAACAACTAGAAGCAGTTGGAAGTAAATAAACACACCAGGAATTAAATTAATCGCCTGGCAGAAATAAAATCAACATGTGACAGTTCACCATTAAATCTCATTTATTATTTATTCAGAAGAATCAAACGTAAACAATGCGAGCAAGGAATCTTAACAGGATTGCTGTGACACACACACTGCGCCGGAAAGCTGCCAAAATAAACATTGTGGCACATTACGAGTAGCTTTTTACTGCCTTAGTTGTTTTTTTTTTTGAAGAATTGGTAAAATAATTGATTCAAAAGACACATTAGTCACTCGCTACTCTGCCGAGCTGCTGTGCAACTGGTGCGTTTTAGAGCGCCTTTGGGGTTGAACATTTTCTGTGGAAAAACAACAATGCGTGCGAGCCAGCAGAATTTGGATAAGTGCCTCTTTTGAATTGTCTACTCGAAAAATCATTTTGATTTTCAAGTGCCAGAAAAAAACTTCAAGGATTAAATGTGTGCGTTTTGTTAAACAGAGAGAAAGGTGAACTTTTTATTTTTTTTCCTTACATTTACTCTCCCTCATGTCGTTCCAAACCCGTAAGATCTTCGTTCATCTTCGGAACACAAATGAAGATATTTTTGATGAAATCTGAGAGCTTTATTACCCTGCATACACAGCAACGCAACTGAAACCTTCAAGGCCCAGAAAGGTAGTAAGGACACCGATAAAATAGTCCATGTGACATCAGCGGATCAACTGTAATTTCATGTAGCTTATTAAAAACTGGGTGGTCCACTTAAGGAGCAAACTGTCTAGCTATAGTGAATAACATTTTGGTTTGCTCTAAATGGTACGCTACTTATTTTACTTTACTACGAGCCAAAAAGCTGTATCATAACTACTGCTACACTTGGTCTCAATCACAGCCTGAATCGTAAGAGACGAGACCATCTGTCACAGACACAAAAGCACAAAGTGATTGTATTAGGTAAAGCAGGGTGAATTAAGGTAAACTGGAACATTTCTTGTCAGAGAGATGAATGGCATCAAGTGACTCAATTTACCTGAATTTCCATAAAACTTTAAAACTTACGTTTGGTGGAGCAGTTCTGGGAGATCTGCCAGTGTTAGCCTACCTCTAAAAGATTATGGATCTTCACTAATATTGAATATCACAAAGCAAATACAGATTGAAGCACTATAAAACAGGGCCATACTGAGGCTGAATCTTTAAAACCCTGGATCCACCTTGGATCTAAATGGATAACAGAAGAAACTTGTGACAGAAGAAATGATGTATGGCTCAATATCATCTATTTTCAAATGAGATTTTAGGAAGGTGGGCAAACGTTTGAGCGTTTAGCAGTGACATCCAACACAAATGAATGAATGAATTCAATCAATGACCTCTATATGGAGAATAAAAAAGATTATACAAAGTTATCCAAAAATAATAATATAAAAATCTGTTCTCAATATATGGTGCAAACATGGTTTAAACTTTCGACTCACCAAATATGCTACATACACTGTATATTTGTTTATCTAAAACATTTTTAAAAATACATTAGTTTAAAAACATTAAAATCTTTTTTAGCACTATATATTTGGTCCATTTCTTGTATTTATTAATAAAATTATATATATATATATATATAAAAGAAAAACGTTTATAAAGAATTCTCTTTTGCTCACCAAGCCTGCATTTATTTGATCCAAATACAGCAAAAGCAGTAATATTGTAAATTACGTTTACTATTTAAAATAACTGCTTCCTATTTATATATTTTAAAATGAAATTTATTAAATTATTTATTAATTAGAAATGTATTAAACATTTATTCAATTATTATAATTATTATTAAAATATGTTTACCAATATTTAAAACAGATGAAAGTTATTTCTGAACTTTCTATTTATCAAAGAAACCTCAAAAAATCTACTCATACTCTTACTCATACAACTTAATAATAATAATAATAATAATCATCATCATCATTTGAAAGCTTTGAAATCACAGGAATAAATTACATTTTAAAATATATTCAGTTCTTTTTATAAATATTTCTAAATGTGTCTATTTTTGCTTTACTTTGGATTAAATAAATGCAAGTTTGGTAAGCAGAACAGAGGCTTCTTTAAAAAACATTAAAAATCTTGCTGTTCAAAAACTTTTGTCTGGTAGTATATCTGGAAATATATTTTTGCTTGTGAGAATGTAAAGTTGAAATACAAAAACAAGGAACAACAACCAAGGGCTAATACACTCCAATCCCTACTCTGGCTTTAGCAGGGCATAAACAAAAAGCTTGTTAAAGTCAGTAGGTTCACAACATTCTAAACCAGAACCATAAAAAGGAATGATTGGTGTTTCACGATGCATACTGAATCACCTGGATATCGGAAGGTCACTCGCAGGTTAAAACTTTACTGCCGAGAAATGTGCGATATCCTTGCTGGATAAATCTGCCTGGTGTTAACACTGTCCGACATTCTCGACTATAACACCCATCGGTGGGGTTATTTAGCCTCCATGATAAATCAGCGGTTTAAGAAGCTCTCAGATCTCAGTTCACTTCCAAGAAGTGGGTCAAAAGTGAGAAAACAGAACAAAGGAATGCATACAAATGTGTTTTACTATTTTGATATAGAGAGAGTGCAGAGTAAACACATTCACTACAGCACTGTGTCTTATTCAAAAGAGAAAGCGCAAGCATCAAAGTGCCTGCTTGCAGGGACATCAGCCATAGGGTCAAATGGCTTTTTAAGGGCAAACACTGTTCAACCAACCTGCAAAACAAATCTGCAAATTTCTACCCTCAGCTGTAGATATTTGACTATGCGGATACAATCCATCACATCAAAAAGTAGGATAGGTCAAAAAATTCTCAAAAAAAAAAAAAAAATTGTGTAGAGCCCTTTGAAGCCACATTGAAACTGCAGTTTGGACCTATAACCCGCTGGCTCCCATTGAAGTCTACTGTATGGAGAAAAACCCTGGAATGTTTTCCTCAAAAATCTTAATTTCTTTTTGACTGAAGACATAAAGACATGAACATCTTGCAGGGTGTAGCCATCATTTCAGAAGTGAGGGGGACAAAAATTATATATATGTGACCCTGGACCACGAAACCAGTCTTAAGTGTCAATTTTTCAAAATTGAGATTTATATATCTCCAGAAAGCTGAATAAATAAGCTTTCCATTGATGTATGGTTTGTTGAGATCGGACAATATTTGGCCGAGATACAGCTATTTTAAATCTGGAATCTGAGGGTGCAAAAAAATAAAAAATACTGAGAAAATCGCCTTTAAAGTTGTCCAAATTAAGTTCTTAGCAATGCATATTACTTATCAAAAATTAAGTTTTAATACATTTACAGAACAAAATTTACAAAATATTTTAATGGAACATGATTTTTACTTAATATCCTAATGATTTTTGGCAAAAAAATGTTTTTGATAATTTTGACCCATACCATGTATTTTTGGCTATTGCTACAAATATACCCCAGCGACTTAAGACTGGTTTTGTGGTCCAGGGTCACATATATATATAATAACATTTCTGTAATAATACATTTTTAGAAAGTAATACTTTTATTTAGCATAGATGCTTTAAATTGATCAAAAGTTATGACAAATACATTTGTAATGTTACAAAAGGATTTAAATGCTGTTCTTCTGCACTTTCCATTCATCAAAGAAATTTAAAAAAAATTCAGTACTCAGCTAACAACAGTAATAATTAGAATAGATGTTTTTTTGAGCAGCAATCAGAATATTAGAATGGTTTCTACACTCAAGACTGGAGTAATGATGCTAAAAACTTAGCTTTGAAATCACATGAATAAATTACATTTCGAAATAGGATATTCAAATAGAAAACTTTTTTTAATAGTAAATACATTTCACAATATTACTGCTTTTGTTTTACTATAAAAAGAAAAAAAAATCTTAATGTTCAAAAACCTTTGCCTGGTATAGGCAACTTTAATTTTTATCTTATTTCTAGCTTTTAATTGGCTAAGAAATCAGATACACTGCTGGAAAATAACCAACAATAATGATTTGTTTATATACTACAAAAACATTATTTTTTTCTTTCATTTTTATCACATAATAAGGCAGAATATTTTTTATACTGTAATAAATGCTATGTCATTTAGCACTGCATTGTTTATATACTTTATTACATGAAAATGACTTGGAAAACACAAATAAACCACATATAGTCACAATTGTGTGTTTAATGTCTTCATGTTTCCAAACCATAGACTGTAAAAAAAGATGGACGACACGTCTCCCATTCATTCCACTATAGAAAAGTGAAGCCAAAGCATCTTAATATGGCGGCTGCCATACTGGGAGAAATTACGTCATTTGAAGCCAGAGTCTGTGCAATCCCAACCGCAAAATCACAATTACCACACCCGTTTTTATAGAATCTAATAACTACCTAAAAGCAAACTTATTAGAAAAACGAACACTTGAACATAAATCAGCATTGTAAGAACTACCTCAAATGCTGGAAACAATCTCTGGAAAAAAAAAAATATTTGAAGTGTCATTTGATTATTTAGTTTGCCTCATGTCCCATTAGATTACATGGAGAGGGTGGGGTTTATGACCTATACTGCAGCCAGCCACCAGGGGGCGATCAAAGAGCCTGCAGCTTCACTTTTCAGGGCGTGTGAGGCACACCCATTTCAAACGTTTCTGTTTTTCTGTCTAAACAATTGTTTTCATACAGCGATAGCTGGACACTTTTGACCATATTAGGGATTTCCTTGTACGACTTTCTGCGCGAGAGCACCCTCCGGCTTTGAGTATGAACGAAAAACACACCGCATGGAGTGTTTAACGCCCTGTGATGTTCATATTGCGTCATTCTGGGTAAAAATAAAACAGCAGGTCATGCACAGACTATCCTGTCTCTTTGAATTTAAATCTATATTTATTCACATCGTCCACTGAAAGCCGTCCATTTTGAAAAAATGCGGGGGACGAATTTATGTGATATTAAAAATCCCCTGACATCTTGGATGACATAGGGGTGAGTAAATTAGGGATTTTTTTATTCTGCAAATCTCCCTGAAAGCAAAAATGATGTATGTAGCAAAAACAGCTAGATCATTTTAACATATTCTTTTGACATTGTTTATAATTCAAACCTTTAAATCATAATTAGGCCTAAAATAATGTCACATATGTTAAAAATCAGATGAGAATTGAACAAATAGTTGTAACCTGGCTCAAAGGAAGATAGGAATCATGTATTGTGTGTGTATATAATACTTTTCACCTAAAAAAAGTTTCCAAAAGCAAAAATGTTACAAAACGCACATATTTTGTGAGAACCTGTGACATGCTAGAGCAAATCAGCCATTCATTTTGGAATCAGCATCTCAAATTCAGTAAAAAAACAAGTACTGAATTTCATTCAACAAGTAGGATGCACTACGATGCAATATCAATACATCTTTGTCTATACACTATGGGTATATTTATTTTAAAAATGATGTCATGTCAGAAAATCAAATGCTGCTGTGATGCATTGTTCGAATATAATCATTCACATCAGTCTTAGAAAATAAGATCTTTAGGTTCAACCCAATTTGAACCGAATCAAATGAATCTTCAGTCTCCTTACCAGTACTTTGCAGAGGCTTCTACCTGGACTGATGGTGCTTAGCTTGTGCTGACATGGCAAAAACAATAGCATCCTATTTAAATGACTAGGCCGGAATCGACAACTACATTAAGAGCAGTGACAAAAGACAGACCTCCTCTGAACACAATAAAAAATGATGCCTGTCGACCCTTCTGTAGGCTGCTGATCAAAGAACGGGTTGTTTCTGAGGAGACAGTGAACATAAGGTGACTAAATCTGCTCTGATATAAGGCCAAGGACACTGAGGCAGTGTAAAGAATCCTTTATCTGAAGTCACTAAGGACATGCATTCATATTCATAACCTCAATAAACCACACTGCAGCTCTGCAATGTCATATTAACACTCCAATACAAGACTTTAGAAATGTCTGCGCCAGTTATTGGAGATTTGATCTTTTGGGTAAGCAAATGAAATGCACTCTCAAATAGATGCTTTCATTAGTGCTGGGATCTGATACTCCGGTGTATCAGGTCCCTTCAAAAAGTCACACCGCCAAAAGAGGTATTACAATAAAGGCCAAGATGGTCTTGCAGATATCTGACTTTAATGGAAGAGAAAAGGGTTTAAATATGAAAAGCGCCTCCATTAAAGTTCTGTCTCAAAGTAGGTGTAGAACTGAGCTATCTAACATAAAATATTTAATATCACCAGACGAAAATGTGTAAAATTATATATATATATTTCATTTTTTTAACTTTTAATAATGTCATTGCAATTTGGGGTTTTATTTCAATATTTCTAAACAATATCCACAGGTGCATTCAAATTCTCCCCGAAGATGTCATGAAAAACAAGTGGAGCGTGGATGAATTTCAAAGAGACCTCATAAGATGCAAAAATTTGCAAGATGACAAAGCCTATGCTTCTGAAATCAATTTGCAATTCTTTAAAGCACATCCGCAGCCACACTTTTACAACTAACCACCTCCAAAAATACATTTCAAAACAATTACCATCAGACTTCAAATCACCTGCTGTGAGCAATGCTCCCATTATTGTGTATAATATGTTTCTAGGAGGAACATGATCATTTGCTGAAAAAAGGGTATAGTTCTTTATTTGAATATCTGTCAAGAGAGCACCCATATATATCTGATCACATCTGAAAAGCAAAACTCTAAAACAGACTAATTATACAGGGCTTCCTCAATCCCATCTAGACAACTCAGTGGGCTGCGAGTTGAAGGAAATGTATAGTTCCGTACATCCTGAATGAGTAAGTACATGACTGAGCGGGCTAAAAGGAGGAGATGTGTGGCAGACAGAAGCAGCACTATGCAGTGCTCATCGTCTTCGCTGCTTTGCCGTTACCCGCCCATTTGAGGGACTAACCATAAATGACACAAGGACTGCTGAGGGAGAAACCAGCAAATCGATAGCCATCTCCACAGGGAGAGATGCATGGGTTCAGCGCCCCCGCACCTCTGTCTCTCTATCCAGGGCAACCACACTGCCTCCCATCACTGGACCCTGATTTAGGGCTGACAGGGCTCTGATGCAGCGCCTGAAATAACAGGGTTTTTAACGGCATTTAAGTGCAGCACTCCATCTTGAAGAGTTTCCCGACATCCTCAAGTCCAACAACCACTCCTACGGTAAAGGCATCTTTATCTGCTGGATGTTTTATCACATGCACCTCATGATATATTACAGCGGGTAGCATGGTAACACTTTATATCTCAATATTTATAGTTATTTTGCCCATAGTTGTTTTATATATTGCACAGCTTGCTATGTAAAAGTACCGTTTATGAGTTGAACACACATGAGTGTCACTACCAAGTCACAATTATAAGTTAGAATCTTCAGAATTTCTTAATAGTTCATCCAAAAATGAAAACCCACTAAAGATTCAGGCTCACCCTCAGGTCATTCAAGATATAGATGAGGTCATCAGAACAGATTTGGGAAATTGGATGGATCCACCAATGGATCATCTGCAGTGAATGGGTGCTGTCAGAATAAGAGTCGAAACAGCAGATAAAAACATCATAGTTGGTCAATTAACATCTAGTGAAGTGAAAAGCTGTGTGTTTGTAAGAAACAAATCCATTAAGATGGTTTTTATTTATAAGATGGATATTGCTTTCTCAGGTGAGAAATAAGAACTTTTTCACTGAATGAAATGTTATTTTAGATTGTGGACTAATATTTTGTCCATAAATGATGGTTTGAAGTTCAAACTTTCTAACTTTTCCCCTGCCTAAAACAGAATTTTCCGTTATTTATGAGACAGTGCTTCCCTGCCAAACACAGATTTCTTGTTATTTATGAGAAGCTGTTCCGCTAAACACCAAATTTTCCATTATTTATTAAACAACACTTTCCTGCCAAACACAGAATTTTCTGTTGTTAATAAGACAATGCTTTCCTGCCAAACTCTGAATTTCCCGCTATTTATGAGACAATGCTTTCTCGCCAAACACTGAATTTTCCATTATTTATTAGACAGTGCTTCCCCACCAAACATTGTTTTTTTCGCTATTTATGAGACAATGGTTTCCTGCCAAATACTGATTTTTTTTTTTATGAGACAATTCCCTGCCAAACACCAAATTTCCTGTTATTTATTAGACAATGCTTTCCCGCCAAACACTGAATTTTCTGTCAGTTATGAGACCACACTTCTCAGCCAAACACCAAATTTTCTGTTATTTATGACATTGTTTTTTCCGCCAAACACTGAATTTTCTGTTATTTATGAGACGATGCTTTCCCACCAAACACTGAATTTTCCATTACTTAAAAGATAATGCTTTCCCGCAAACACCCAATTTCTCAATTATCCATTATTTATGAGACAACAATTCCCTGCCAAACACCAAATTTCCTGTTATTTATTAGACAATGCTTTCCCGCCAAACACTGAATTTTTTGTCAGTTATGAGACAACGCTTCTCAGCCAAACACCAAATTTTCTGTTATGACAATGCTTTTTCCGCCAAACACATAATATTCTGTTATTTCTGAGACAATGCTTTCCCACCAAACACTGAATTTTCCATTACTTATGAGACAACACTTTCCCGCAAACACCAAATTTCTCAATTTTCCATTATTTATGAGACAACAATGCCCTGCCAAACACCAAGTTTCCTGTTATTTATGAGACAATGCTTTCCCGCCAAACACTGAATTTTCTGTCAGTTATGAGACAATGCTTCTCAGCCAGCCACCAAATTTCCAACATAATTTCCGTTATGTGAATTTTCACTGTTATACACCCAAAGGCGCTATTACACATCTCCTGAATGAGTCCAGAATCTAAAACCCAGTTGAAGAAGATGCAGAAATGAGCGTTCTCATATGTGAACAGTTGCATTCGAAAAATAATGCGATCATCAACAATAAACTGCATATAAATAAAAACTACCAAATGTTACTGAGTGATTTAGTAAGTAGTAAAGGACTGTGAAGCTTTGGGGGTGCTGATGGAAGCCATCTACTGCATCTTTGTTTTGATCATCGTACTGAATATGATCCAGATGTAGTATTTGATGGACTGGAATCATGTGAATTATTGTGGATTATGTGATTATTATTGTTTATCAGTTGATTGGACTCTCATTCTGACGGCACCCATTCACCGAAGAGGATCCATTGGTGAGCAAGTGATGAAATGGTAAAGTTCTGTTCTGCAAAAATCTGTTCTGATGAATAAACAAATGAATCTACATTTGGATGGCCTGAGAGTGAGTAGTGAGTATGAACTGTCAATTTACAGCACTTTCATAAATGTAATAAAAACAAACAGACAAAAACACACTAAATGTGAATTGTTTTATCTATCATTTTACAAATGCAGTTGAAAAATCTAGTCAGAAAAGCATCTCTATGTTGTTCTGACCAAAAGTGATTTCAACTATAACTTCCCAACTTAAATACAAACTTCCAAGGAGGACTTCAACATGAACCTATAATACAAATATATAGTAAATGTACTTCATGCTGTGATATCAAAAAAGGACTGTCAAGCTGTAATTGTTATTGTCTTTAAATATAGTGTACAGTAAATCTATTCTGAGCTCTTCACAGCACAGAACAAGACAGCTGCGAGTCAAAGCCTATGGTTTGCACAACCAGCCCACACAATGTATAAAATAATACATTTATTAATGAGGAAGAAGAAATAAACAACGATGCCATTATTACTGGGGAAAAAAAAGAACACTTATGATAAATATGTTCCTAATTAATCCAATTACCTTTATAGTGCAAAGACTACCTGCATAATGGCCTTCAAGCAAAAGAAAGTTTTACAACTTCATTTGAAGTTCAGGTCTAAATGAACCAATCAAACTGCTCTCTCCTCTCTTTAGAAACAGGGTGCCATTGTAAGTTTCAGCGTAATAAGATGCAGCATTCAGAAGGAACAACAGGTCAATTTTATAATGAGCGGAGAGAATACTTTCAAAATCTCTGTAATGAATTCCAGTGTTCACACCTACAGTTGTCCGCTGATTGGTGTGCTGTTTTGATCTACAGGCCCAGTGAAAAGAAAAATGCCAGTGGAATCCTCAGCAAGCTGCCACATAAATGAGAGGTGAGAATGACAGTCTGAAGAAAACACATGAAGAGAACCAATGTGAGCACAATAATGATGAATTAACATCCCTTTCTAATTTTCTTTTGGCAGTTGAGGTTGATATTAACAAGCTGTAAACACAATACTGACACATAACACACACTGTCCAGTGAAATGTCACAAAAAAAGTATTTTTTTCTGTATAAACACATTAGTGTTACTACACAAATAGGCTCATTAAAAGGGTGACTGCACCATAGAGTCTTCATTTACTGCCACATGACCAGGCCTACTGGAATTTGTTTCTGTGATGTTTGTAACATCGCAAACAGCCTGGTTGCAGTTGATCAGTTGCAGGGGTGGCCACCCTAGAGCAGGGGTGCTCAATCCTGCTTCTCGACTTCCACCCTCCTGCCGACTTTAGTACCAGCTTTAATCAAACACTTCTGAAACGGCTAATTAAGGTCTTTGGGTTTGCTGGAAAATTATGGCCAGGTTTGCAAAAGCAGGACTGGTACTTAATTTGGTGGGAAGGTGGACGACCAGAAGAAGGATAGAGTATTTGTTCAAGACGAGACTATTAGCTGTGACTATAATACTGCTTATAAAAATACTGCTTATACATATGTAATAATAATTTAAATGAAATCTAAAGTTAAAATATGTAATAAATAATAATGTATTTATTAAAAAATAAAAACGTAATTACATTTTAAATAATAATAATAATAATAATAATAATAATGACAATAATATATAAGTTATATATATTATATTATGTTATATTATTATATTATATAATATATATACGTTTTTTTATTACACACTTTTTAAATTTAAGAAATATATAGCATTAAATAATACAAATAAATGCAATTAAATTAAATAAAAAGTTCAAATAAATATGATGAGCATTTTTAATATTAATAATAATGTATACATTTTTAATTACACACTCTATCTTTAAATTAAATGCAGTTAAATCAAATATTAAAAAGTTTAAACAAATAATATATATATTATAATATATGTTTAAAAATATATACATTTTAAATTACATACCTAAGCTTGAACTACTAGATTAGATAAATGAAAAATACAAAGTAAAAGCAATTAAATGCATATATAATATTTAAAAATAAAAAGTTAAAAAATATATAAAAAATATAATAAAATCTTATAAAAAATACAACAATATTTTTGTGAAAAAATACACACTTAATATACTATGCAGTATTACATAATAATTTAAAAATAATTTAAGAATTTAAATAATATATAAAAATATAATATAATAAAAAATATATATAATCCATATATTGATAATATAAATTATTTAATTACACACTTTAGTTTTAACAACTAGATTAGATAAAAAAAATAAACACAAATATATTATATAAAAATAAACAGTTAAATCAAATAAATATATAAATAAATAGACAAATTATTTTTAAAAAATACACAATGGCTTTAGCAACTACTGTTGACAGAATTAAAAGAAAAAATACTCTGAAATCTAAAAAGTTTAAATGTAAAAAAAACAAATATATATAATAATTTAAATCCAATATAAAAAAATAAATATGTATAAAAAAACATATATATCATGTATAATCATGTATATTTTTCATGATCATTAATTTAATTTAATTTAAAGTAAAAACATATAGATATATAACAGTATATAAAAATAAAAAGTTTTGAAATCAATTACACAAAATTGCTTTAGCAACTACTGTAGATAGTACTGAAACAAATTTGAAATATACCAAATATAAAAACAAATATATAAAAAATAAAAACGACATATTTTTAAACTACGCACAGCTATACTATACAGTATTAAATTAAATAAAATGTATTTAAATCAAATATAAAACGGCTAAACATATATATATATATATATATAAATGCATACATAAATAATTATATATTGATAATATATATTTTGTTAAATAACATACCACCCCCACCATCAATACAAGCTCCAAAGTTTACACAAAATAGCTGTGGCATGTTTCACAGCACAGTATCCCATAATCCTAAGGGCGAACGTTTCAGCAGCTCTCGCTTTACTGTGCATATATGAATGCGGTCGATCAGTCAGTGAGGGATCTGTGGCAGTGGTGAGTTGGCGGATGACATTGGGCTGAGTTAGCATTGCCTTCGTGGCTAACTAATGAGAAACTGCAGAGATGAGCTACCCACTCCTCCGCTAGGGTTCGTCAGAATAAAAGCGGCCTTCTCGCATTGCACCATCCCTGTGTTCCCGTTGCCCTACCCTTCGGCTGCCATGCTGATGCTCCACGCCGCACGCCTCTAACCCGCCTCTCCTGCCTCCCGAAGGCCCCTACGGCTGTCTCTACAGCAGACCTAATGAGCCACCGGCCTGACCAGCTCTTAATGCTGCAATTATGTGCCATGCCCAGAAATCCTGGGGGTGTTTGCTTGTGCTGAGCAAAGCCTCGGCCATAAAAGCAACTTTTCTCTGCCTGCTGCTCTCCCGTGATGCACACATCCAAATTGCACACATTAATATCTGGTAGCAGAGAGAAGCCGCCCTCGTCGACCCCCTCGACCCTCTCAGAGGAAGTGCTGCGCTGGAAGGGCGAATCTAGTCGAGGGTGAGCGAAATTAAATAAACAACTAAAGCTAATGGGAAATGTATGCCAATTAAGGCAATTATACCACAGATTTAAATTAAAGCAATATCTCAAGGATTTTTTTTCTCCTTAAAATAGTGTTTTGTGACTGCTTAGGAGACAGAGAGAAGCATTACACACAAGTGACTAAGGTAAAATATATATGTATATTGCACACACTGAAGAGAAATCGATCCCACACAGGCTTCTACTTAAACAAATGCATCACCAAATGTCCTTTAATATGTCAATTAGATGAATAAAGTGCTAGTAGGCGACAGTGGCGTAGTGCAAAATTATGAATTTATTTTTCGGGAAACTGTTTATGGGATAGAGCCTCTATGTGTGTGTTTTCTCCATTGCTTTAATTCCTCTAAAGTGCACTAACATATGCTGATTGTGAATTAATGCCTCAAAGCAGATTTATACCAGCCGGGGTAAATGCAGCTTTCCCAGCAGGCCCTGAATTATCAGGATGTGATAAATCGACGTCTGAAAAGAAGGTGGCTGTGTAGACTGGAGAGAGAGGACCAAACACAGGGGGAGGAATACATCTTTATGCATCTTTACAGATGCAACTCAATGGAAAAGAGAGACAGTTCTATATAACGAACACAATAATACAATAATTTTATATTGCTTAATATTTTAGTCTTGTCCATAAATACATAAATAGAATTTGTATTTTAAATCTACATATCTACATATTTTATTTTAAATCTACATATGTACATCTACATCTAACATTTGTATGAATTAAGAAACACAGGGGGATGAATACATCTTTACAGATGAAATTCAGTGGAAAAGAGAGACAGTTCTCAGTTCTCTGACTCAGAAGTTTTGTGACTGCAAATATATATATAGATATATATATATATATATATATATATATATTTTTTTTTTTTGCTTGTTTTTTTCTCAAAAAAAAAAAAAAAAACATTTTATATTGCTTAGTATTTTAGCCTCGCCCATAAATAATTATAATTATTTGTATTATATATATATGAGACTGTCCTCAAAGAAAATACGACCCAGGTTTACGTTTTAAAGTTAAGCGCCCTCTAGCGGTCGTAAAAATAATGACAGTGTCGCGTTGGATCTGACGTCATGGAATGACGTATGAGTTTTTATACCGATTTCACTGTAATTTAAACGTGTTTTACTAGGTGTAATTCGTATAAATGACCACACCTAACCCCACCCTAAACTTACCCCTTATGCAAAATCATGATTTCTAGTGCATATTCCAAAAAAAAAACATACAATGAAAACATATATGTTCTGTGGTATCGAACCTGTGTTCATATGATTATACCACTTCGCAGTGCAACGCGCTACTAATTGACCTACACATAATGCTAAGGTTGAATTAGATAACTGTTACTGATAAGGGAGCAAATGTTGAATACGCTCTATACAGACGTATTTGAGGATTTGTGAAAACGACTTACGTCGGTTGTATAAATTGGAGGACATGTTGATATACACTGGAGATCAAAATAAGAGAACAATTTTAAACAATTGAACAATTCTGAAATAATGTCATCTTCACTGCTCAACAGTTGAAGGAGTTTTTGTCCTGTCTATACCATGCTACCAGAACACCTTTTCCACAAAATAACTAAGGCATTTCAACAAAAACCATTATTTTGCAGAAAACACACTGATCAAAATTAGAGAACAACAATGACTGTAGCATGGAAAAAGATTACAACAAAATTTTCTGAAGGTTACAACAGTCAGCAATTAGTAGGAAGTGTACAGGCCTCTGCTCTGAATGACTTCAGCACATCTGCGGCCACAGGACAGCACTAGTCTCTCGCACTGCTCTGGTGTGATTTTGGTCCACTCTTCTTCCAGTCTCCTCCACAGTTCGGTGACTGTAGTGGGTTTCTTGGCCATAACTTTGTCGCCAAGGATTTTCCAGAGGTTCTCTATTGGGTTGAGATCAGGACTCTGGGCAGGCCATGTCATTATTTCAATGTTTTCAGTTTCAAGGAACTGCTTTACCCGTTTTGCTGTGTGACATGGAGCGTTGTCCTGCATGAACACTGCGGGCTGATTGGGTGATGAACGCAGGGAAGGAACCATATGTTGTTGAAGAAGGTTCTGATAAACATTTGCATTCACTCTGCCATGTAGCTGTATAAGAGGCCCAACTCCTGCTGCTGAAAACATGCCCCAAACCATGACACTTCCTCCTCCACTTTTCACTGACTTCTTTACACACTTTGGGTACAGTCTTTCTCCAGTTTGTCGCCGAACATAATGTTTCCCTTCAGACCCAAATAAATTAAACTTGCTTTCATCACTGAAGTGAACTTTGGACCAGTTCTCCTCTGTCCACACAACATGCTCCTCAGCAAAGCTTAGTCTAGCTTTTTGATTCTTTCTGCTAATGAGAGGTTTGGTCACTGCAGAGTGGGCTTTCAGTCCAAATGCTCTTAAACGTCGAGACACTGTATGACGAGACAGATCCTTAATTCCAGCTGCAGTGTGGAAACGATTGCCCATTGAGATCCTCCGCAGTATCCTGTCCTCTCTTGTATTTGTCTTCCATGGACGACCAGCCTTCTTGGGGGACTTGAATGAGTTTGTGATGCTGTAAAGATTCAATATTCTCGAAATCACAGATTTGGAATGACCAGCTTGTCTTGCTATGGCTGATAGGGTCATCCCTTTGGCCTTCATCTGGAGAACCTGCTGCCGGAGGCTTTCAGTCACTGTAGAACGGCCCACCATCTTGCAGAGTCAGTGAAACTGGAAGTTAGGCTGCCAGTTAAATAGGGGTTGACAGATAATCAAGGAAATTAGCACCAGGTGCCAGATTAACACCAATAACTGGGAGGTAACTGAAAGTGTTCTCTAATTTTGATCAGTGTGTTTTCTGCAAAATAATGTTTTTTGTTGAAATGCCTTAGTTATTTTGTGGAAAAGGTGTTCTGGTAGCATGGTATAGACAGGACAAAAACTCCAACTGTTGAGCGGTGAAGATGACATTATTTCAGAATTGTTCAATTGTTTATAAATTGTTCTCTAATTTTGATCTCCAGTGTATATATATATATATATATATACTGATTCAATTTTAGAATTAGCTGTCCACAGCCGTCCTTAAGATATCACAATAACAGCACAATAACACACTCTGCAAAATATCTAATTATCTTTATCGATACAATCAATATCAATAATAAATAACAAAATTAACTTTTCTTTATTTTTTTTTGGCTAGTATAAATTATGAATGGCCGGTAACTTAAATTGGCTGGTGAGTGGAAAAGTTAATTTCAATCCCTGTATATATATTACGCACTACGAGACTAATTTTGTCTTCTTGGAAGGTAAAATGAGCAAAAATGTACACATTTCCATACTGTTCACTCCCCGGCTCTTAATGCATGTTTTTTCCTTCTGGAGCATCAGTGGGTGTTTGAACCTTCTGTAATAGTTGCATATGAGTCCCTCAGTTGTCCTCTCTGTGAAAAGATGGATCTCAAAATCATACAGTCATTGTTGGAAAGGGTTCAAATACACAAAAATGCTGGAAAACCAAAGAATTTATGGGAGCTGAAGGATTTTTCTAATGAACAGCAGACATTTTAACTGTTCTGGACAAACAAGGGACTCATGAACAACTATCACTAAACAAAAAAAACACAGCTGTGGGTCATGCAGGTAGCAACACAGTATTAAGAATCAAGGGTATGTAAACTTTTGAACAGGGTCATTTTTATAAATTCAACTATTGTTTTCTCTTGTGAACTATATGTAAATGTAACATGCATTTTGTATGATCCCTCTTATTTTGCTAAAAAATTAACATTTTGCAGATTCTGCAAGGGGTATGTAAACTTTTGAGCACAACTGTATGTGTGTGTCTGTGAATATATAATTAACATTCAATTAACATGAACTAAGAATGAAAAATACTTCTACAGCTTTTATTAATCTTAGTTATTATTAATTTCAACATTTCAACATACTAGCATTATTAGTTGTGTATTAAGTTGTGTTTGTTACCATGAGCTAATGCACGTGAACTAACACGAACTAACAATAAATGACTCTGTATTAACTAACATTAACAAAGATTAATAGTATAATACATGTATTGTTCATTGTTCGTTCATGTTAGCTACTACATTAACTAAAGTTAACAAATGTCACCTTACTGTAAAGTGTTACCAGTTTATTTTTCCTATTCCATTAGCACAGTGTTGTATTTATTTTTTATTTATTTATTTTCTTGTTTTAAGCATAATCTAACAAAATCCAGATACGTTTATTTAAGCCAATAAGGTAGGGAAAAAAACAATTCTAAGTTTATTCCCTGAAAAACAATTAAATTTTTCTATGCAATTTGGCTCATCAGGAAGCTGTATCTTGTTTTAGGGGTGTTCATGACAAATATAATGAGTACGTTTTTTTTTCTTTTCTTTTCTTTTCCCGCCGCACTGTAAAGAAATGTGCAGCTCATCATACAGCCCTGAGAATAAAACGCTAATAAACAATAATAAAAACAAATATGTTGCAGAATGGCCTTAAATTGGTCATCTTAACAGCAATATTGTTTTAGGACAAAAGGCTCTCATTATACTTTTGAAAAGTTTCATAAAACTGCATAGTAGCGTATTGCCATTGCATTGTGGGGTTATTTAAGATTTAAGGTGGAACTCGCTACCAAAAGCAGTAAACAAACCTAGTGCCATCCACCTCCAAGCTGCACAAACAAGCAAAACAAAACCACTCATTCATCACTGAGACCTGTTCGAAAGCAATCATTGTGGTCGTTGCGATTACGGCAGGTGGAGGGGGAAAAGTGTGTTCTCTGCAAAGCGCTTTGCCAAGTGTAGCCATCATCACTGCGGCATGAAACTCACTCAACGTGTGGTTATTCAGATCAAACCTTCTGGAAATACCAGCCATAAAAATGACTCAGCATTGGAAATTTCTCCTCAAACCATTTAAAATCTGCCAGAGAAAAACCTGAAGCAGTGGTGGTTCTGGCCTAGAAAGTGAATGACTAGAGGTGGTTCTGGTTTGAGCTCTTCAAAAAACAATGAAATAAATAAATGAAACAGATCGATAGATAAATAAATAAATAACAAAAACAAACCAAAAAAATTAATCAAATAATAAATACATAATAAATCTGTCACTGGCAAAAACATCTGCACAATAAAATAGTAAAAATACTGTATATATTGCGTTAAACAGACAAGTAAGCAAATAAACAAACAAATGAATACAACACATAATCTGTCCTTGGTAAAGTAGGTTTACTTTACGTAAATACTACAGTATAAATTACAAACAAACAAATAAATACAAAAGGTATCACTGGTACAACTTCTACTACACTAATTAAATACGTGTAGCTGTAAACAATCAAACAAAAATAATATATAAAAAAGAAATAAATAACTGGAAAACGGCCTACTACATTATAATTAGATATGTGTAGCTGTAAACAAACATACAAACAGACAAACATAATTAAACAAGCAAACAAATAACTGGAAAATGGTCTACTATATTATAATTAGATATGTGTAGCTGTAAACAAACAAACAAACAAACATAATAAATAATTAAATAAATAAATACATGGAAAATGTCTACTACATTATAATCAGATATGTGTAGCTGTAAACAAACAAACAAACAAACTAAATAAATAAATAAATAACTGGAAAACAGTCTGCTACATTATAATTAGATATGTGTAGCTGTAAACAAACAAACAAACAAACATAATAAATAATTAAATAAATAAATACATACATGGAAAATGTCTACTACATTATAATTAGATATGTGTAGCTGTAAACAAACAAACAAACAAAATAAATAAATAAATAACTGGAAAACAGTCTGCTACATTATAATTAGATATGTGTAGCTGTAAACAAACACAAACATAAATAAATGAAAAAACTGTCTACTACACTATAATTAAATATGTGTAGCTACAAACAAACAAACAAACAAAACAAACATAAATAAATAACTGGGAAAATGTCTGCTACACTATAATTAGATATGTGTAGCTGTAAACATAAATTAAATAAATAAATCCATAAATAAATAAACTGCCTACTACACTATAATTATATATGTGTACCTGTAAACAAACAAAAACATAAATAAATAAATATATAAATATAAATAAATAAATAAATAAATAAATTGAAAAAAATGTCCACTATACTTAGAGATGTGTAGCTGTAAACAAACAAAAACATGTATTAAACATTATATATTAAATAAATAAATGGTAATACATTTGCTATAATTAGATATGTGTAGCTGTAAAAAAAAAAAAAAAAAAAAAAATTAACATAAATGAATAAATATAAAATAAATGGAAAATGTCTACTACACTATAATCAGATATGTGCACCTGTAAACAAACACAAAAATATATAATAAATATATTTATATAATAAATGCATGGAAAACCCATCAAAGTACACAAGCAAACATAAATAAATAAATAAATAAATAAATGGAAAAACTGCCTGCTACACTATAATTTAATTTGTGTATCTGTAAACAAACATAAATAAATAAACAAACAAATAAATGGAAACACTGCCTACTACACAACAATTAGTTGTGTGTACCGGTAAACAAACAAACAAAACATAAATAAATAAACAAACAAACAAACAACAAATCAATGGAAAAATTTATTCACTATAATTAGATATGTGTAGCTGTAAACAAACAAACAAACAAATAAATGTATATGGCAAATCATGGGCATCTCTAAGCCATTTTTTTGGGCTACTACTCAACTCTCACCTCTAAAAAATTTGCGCACAACTCCATAAACTGTACACGAAATTGTGATGAAAACGGGGGCAGACTCTCGTCTTTCAGTGCTTTCTCCAATCCACAGACCGCAGCAGTGTAGAACGAGAAACAGAGGACAAGGTGTGTGTTTATTGATAGATTGTTATAATATCTGCTTCTGTGCAGTTCTTAGTCATAAATACAGTTTACAAAATATCATGGGAGCAATCAGTTCCCAATCTTCTGTAAAGTTTTCGATGCACCACAGCTGTTTCCGTCCAGTGAAAATGAAGCCCTTAATACATATAAAAGCATACTTCATAAAAATGTGAAAATGTAACTTTCAATATAATATTACTACAGTGCATGTAGCAAAGAGATTTGTATACTTGAGCTAAAGAAAGTGGGTTGTACTAGAAATGCAATGCAGTAAAATTTTGTGTTTGTAGGTGCGTGTATAAGACTTGTATTTGGCTTATTCAGTACTCAAATGTTATACCTATGTAGGCAATACAGTGGAATAATGCAATAAGTTTAGTAAACCACCCCTATTAGTCAAACATTTTTTTGCTCTTATATATTTATTATTATTTTTTATTATTAAACCCTCATTGGGGGCTGAGCATAGAATTAAAGACCTGCGCTCCCGCGGGACCCGACACAACAGAGTTTGCGGAATGCGGGAAAATAAAATGATTTGTGGGAAAAATATCTAAACATAAAATATCTAAAAACAAATAAATTACTACTTATCTATTGCACATAAGCAGCAAGAACAAGTAATATAACATCATAATTAGAATGAGCAAGAGTAGGCAGTTTCGATTTAAGCAGCACAATGTAGCCATCTATCGATATGTAGAACGCATCGGCCAATCAGCGGTGTTCAAATCCACCCACTGCTCAAAAGTTCTTGCACAGTGCTGAATATTGCATGTTTTCTGTTAAGAATAACAGTGGTTTCTGAATGTTGTTGCTTAGCCTAAATAACAAATATGATATCGGAACGTTTATCTGCGGATCTTGTAGAATTTACAAGATGTTACAGAACTGTTTCATGTAAATTCCATCGATGTACTGAAAAAATCTATATAGGTTACTATTATGCGGGAGCGGGATGGTGCAGGTCTCTACCTACAATCGCCTCTGTGGTAAATCATCTACTACATTACCATTAGACGTGCAGCTGTAAACAAACAAGCAAACTACCTAAAATACACAAACAAACTTCTTTTTAAAAACATCTTCTACACTGTAATGGAATAGCATAAACATTTTCCTTTCAATAAATCCATAAGAGCACACTGAAAGAATAAACAAAAGAACACACTGTTGCTTTTGAGTATGCCAATTCTATAAAGATACTTTATATCAAAAAGTGAAGAATGTGCAGTTCCAGTTATCTAGCCCAGCTAACAGGGTCACGCTAATCGTGGAGTAGCGTCCCATCTCAAAAGTACTCGCATTCACTCTGCAGATGACGTCTGTCTGTGCAAATGAACATTGGAGAAAACTGTGTTAACTTCAATATGATATGGTAATTACAATAAATTCCCTGAACAAAGGAACGAGAGTGAAGAGTGCACTAGCCAGAATGACAGGATGCGAAAATGAGCCAGAGACCCAGCTGCAGGGAAATTGAATTTCACAGGTATTGTTGCTGGAGTTGTGTAAGCCAGCGACGCCGCATACTAATTAAGCGGCAATACTATACAGGAAATGAGCGCGGAGATTAAACATGCTGAGTTTTGTGTTCTCGGTTGTTTCTTTCCTGCTAATCCAAAAAATGAGTCCCAATCCTCACATACAGTACAGCGGTCTAACAGGGGTGAAACGTTCAAGAGTTTTTAAAGTCACAAACCAAAACACTGAAGATTATGCTACTGAAATACTATACATTACAACAATATTCAAAAGCAACAGTAATTACAATGTCATTTCAAACTTAGGTCACTGCAATTTCATTTTGTTTACATGGAAATTATTACCAAGCTTGGTCTTACATAGCCATTACATTTAAGCCAGACAAGAACTGCAGTTATGCATTATCATCAGCAGTAATTAATGTCAAGCTCTACTTGATATTGAAGGAACTTTCAAGTCTAATTTTTCACTGTGTAAGAAATTAAATCCAGCTATAAAACCTATATAAATACTTAAAACTCTCTTCAGTGGTTCAAATTTAATACGGTTGCACATATTAACCTACCAACTCAGCTGTTGTTTGCTGTTCTTATCAAATATATTTTGAAAGAGGAATATTTGCCCAATTCTCTCTGTCTACAGTCACTTCTACAGAAACCGAATGTGTAAACGGCACTTCAGAACAGCACTCTATAAAGGTCTGGTTTTATGAATACAGTAAATGAAAGGCTGTTGCTTTTTAAGCATTAGATGCGTAAATCTATTTTTTTAAAATATTTATTTGTTTTTTGTGAGATGTCACTATCTAAGATACAATAAAAATATATTTATACTGTACACTGCTGTTCAAAAGTTTGGGATCAGTCAGATTTTGAATGTTTTTTGAAGTCTTTTCTGCTCATCAAGGCTATGTTTATATGAATTTATTTCTGTGATGCAATGCTGAATTTTCAGCATCATGACTCTACTCTGTCACATGATCCTTACGAAATCATTCTAATATGCTGATTTATTATATTTATATATATTGTTTCATTAATAAAAAGCGACATAATAGATTTACATTGCTAGATAAGATTTATAGTTTGAATAAATGTTGTTCTTGAAAGAAAAAAAATACAGGTTCAAAAAACCAAAAAACAAAAAAACAAAAAAAACATTGGCAGCACAACTGTTTCCAAAACTGATAATTCTACTAATAATTCAGAATATCAGAATGATTTCTGAGAGATCATGTGACACTTAAGCCTGGGAAACTGAGTAACAGCTGATGAAAAATCAGCATTGCATCACAGGAAGAAATTATATTTTAAAGTATATGAAAATAAAAACCATTATTTTCTATTGTAATAACATTTTGTAAAATTACAGTTTATTTTCTGTATTTTTGATAAAATAAATGCAGCCTGGACTTCATTAAAAAAAAAAAAATTGCAAGCCTTACTGACCCCAAACTTTTGAACGGTAGTGTATGTGTGTGTATATATATATATATATATATATATATACACACACACACACACACACACACACACACATATATATATATATATATATATATATATATATTACATAAATTATTAAAGTATATAACTTAGAAGATGGTTATTTTAAATTATATTTAATAATATTACTTTTTTCTGTATTTTGGATCAAATAAATGGAACATTTGAAATTTTTTTTTTTTTTTTAAAACATAAAAAATCTTACGCCATATATATATATATATATATATATATATATATATATATATATTTATTAAGAATATATCTTGATCTATATATATTCTATATATTCTCTGTCCCCCGGTCTTGTCGGTCATAGTATGGTTAAATAAATAAAAATATAAAAATTAATAAAAAAAAAAAAATAAAAATAAAAAAAAAAAAGGCTGTGAATGATGATAGCATAGCTACACATACACACTGTTATGTGTTATCTGTGTTAAAAAAAAAAAAAAGAAGAATATATCTTGACATATTTAAAAACATACACTACTGTTCAGAAATTTTGGGATCAGTAAGACTTATAATGAGTCTTTTCTTCTTATCAAGGCTGTGTTTATTTGATTAAAATACTTTAAAAACTGTAGTATTATTATAATAATAATATATTATTGGAATATATTTAAAAAAAAAATTGTAATTTATTCCTGTGATGGAAGAGCTGAATTTTTCAGGATTATTTGATTAATACAAAGTTCACACAGAACTGCTTTTATTTGAATAGAAATCATTTTAATACATTTATTTGTCACTTTTAATCAGTTTACTGTGTCCTTCATTAATAAAAGTATTAATTTATAAAAAAAAAACCTTACTGGCCCCAAATTTTTTAACAGTACTGTAGAAACAAAATTATATTTTATATAATCACAAAGCAGAATCATCTGCCACCAAAACTGGGTTTCACCTTTTTGTTGTTTGTTTAAAAAAACAAAAACTACTGTCCGTTTTTCACAAATAGGAGCAGCTTCAGCCACCAAAATTGGTTTTAACTTTTTTTTTTTTTGGTGAAGAAAACAAAACCAGTAGCCTTGTTTACAGCTGCAGCAAAGCACAATATCATTAAATCAGTTTATGAGCAGAGGCTATGAATATAGACAAACTTGTGCACTGTCTGAAGCGACCATCAATTTACACTTGTGAAAATCTAATCTCACCTCTATATAACCATGCTGTCATAACACGCAGGGCCTTACATCATTGCTCGTTTTCCTCATAACAGCGTAGCTAAAGGTAGTTGAGAAACAGGAATGGGTTAAAGCTCCTGCTCCTCTGAGACCCCGCCACCACTTCAGAGAACGCAGAGGAGCGTGATAGATTGCAATCCCTCTCCACCATAACTCCTCCAGTGCTGGTTTACTTCAAATTTAAGGAGATTTTCTACAGCACTCTCCTGCTCTTTAACTTGTTTTTACTTCTTTGCAAACACCTTAGCAGCACAGCCAGACATTTTGCATGAAACTCAAGCAGGTGATGTTGAACTTTAAATGATTGCTCATCAAAGGTTAACAGTGGACAAGCACAACACTTCTAAAATGAATATAGAAATCGATAACCGAGTCTCTTAGATATCTGCAATGCATCACAGCAGGAAACACACAGGACTGCATACTGGAGCATATATTAGGGATACACCTGTATAAGATATTTAGTAACCAAAAAAACAAAACAAAAATAAAGGCTAATAATTGCTGCATTCTGGACTGTTTAGGCAAATAAATTAAAAAGAAAACATTAAAAACTAAAATCAATTATCTTTTTAAAGCTACAAGGGAATGCAGGCATTACAATGTTATAATGTACAGTATGAAAAATGGATATTCATTATGAGATTTGCTAAAGGTTACATTTAACAGTATAATAAAATGAACATTGTGAGCATTACATGACAGCATAGATGATCTAAATTTAAAATAAGAGTAAATGAACGTGTAGAATTAAAACATATCATTGAGATACTAATATAGTCTTGAATGTTTTTATGTTGTATTTTCCATTTTTATTTAAATTAGCAGTCATTTTTCATTGTGTGTGTGTGTGTGTGTGTATTTCACCCTCAGATACTAATACAGTTATTTAATATTTTGAATTAGTTTTTATTTTTGTAATTGCTTACAATTTTGTTGTGTTTTTGTCTTTTTTGAATGTGTCTATAGTTCTTAGTATTTTATTATTATTCATTTTGTTTAGTACATCAAATTAATAAATGTTGCTTTATTTTGTTTAATTTATTTTGTTATTTATTTTGTTATATATATAGCTTTTATGGGCTTTTTTAAGTTTATTTATTTATATGTTAATATATATTTCCAGTTAATATTTATATGTGATAATGTTTATTTTTTATTTAGTTTACGTTCTTTCTTTCTTTCTTTCTTTCTTTCTTTATAAATATAAATATATATTTATTTATTTTATTATTTTATTTAATCTAACAATGAACAACTATATTTTTATTAACTAACATTAACAAAGATTCATAAATAGTGTACTAAATACTAAATTAGTTGTTCATTGTTTGTTCATGTTAGTTAATACATTAATGTTAACAATATATAATATATATTATATATTATATATAAAACTTTTATGGCCTTTTATGTATATTTACATATTTTTATTTACTTATTTACTTTTTTATTTAACAATTTACTTATTAATGTGTGTGCGTGTGTGTGTGTGTGTGTGTGTGTGTGTGTGTGTGTATATATATATATATATATATAGAGCTGTCAAAATAAGTGGATCAAAAAAGTTCATACAATTATTATTAATGTTTTTTTAAATACTTACATTTTTATTTATTATTATTTATTGTTTATATATCTATAAGTTTTTGTCACTTTTAAGTGTTAATTGGAAAAAATAACTGCCTATATATATATATATATATATATTTTTTTTTTTTTTTTTTTAAGTTTTCATTTAATAACCCTGATTTCGATTGATATACATTCAATATCAACTAATAAATTCCCATAAAACTCCAGTAAACACAGTACTGAAATATTGTGCATCCCTAGTATCCTAGCATCACTGGTTATTAAATAATATGCTCATGTTACAAGCAAATTTCAACATTATTGCATTATCTTTTAAGTTATGAAAAATAAAAAATCCACAGCACTCAAATATTCTACCAACAGTGAATAGCACACTGTCTACGTGAATTAATTCAGAATAACATGGTGTTCAAGGTTGACAAAACATACCAGTATCAAATTTGCTACCTTATTAATTTGGGGTTTTTTATATCATGAAAGCATAGTTGAAATGAAACACATTCTCTTTTATGCTAACTCAACCCAGTTTT